>JARKHS020030467.1:0-57500 GCA_030143305.2 Amblyomma americanum
GTGGCTGCCTGCGATGAATGTGAACGCCAGAAAAAGAAAAACATCTGTGCTGACTCCTGGTCATTTCCGGCCTACTAGCATGCCTCCTCCTTCTCCTTTCTATCAGGTCAGTCTCGACCTTCTTGGCCCTTTTCCGACTACCCGATAAGGCAATAAGTGGATTGCTGTTGCCACCCACTATACGCCAGAAGATACGGCATCATGCTTCCGCTGCCGACAAGTTGCGCTAGAGATGTTTCGTACTTTCTTCTGCACGACATCATCCTCTCCACGGTGCACCACTGCTACTCCTCACCGAGCGCAGCCGCTATTCCTTGAGGAAAGTCGAGCGCGACATTATTCGGCTCTGCTCTACACAACACTGTCTCCACAGCCTACCATACTCAGGCTAGTGGCCTTATAGAACGCCTGAATCGGACACTCACAGATACGTTATTTTTGTACGCCTGCGAAGACCAACGCGATTGGTGCGAAGTTTTGCCATATATCACAATCGCTTGTAATTCGTCCCGCCATGACACTCGAGGCTTTTCTGCTTTCTATCTTTCGTTCTGTCGGCAACCTCACTTGCCTTTGGACACGTTGTTACCGCCTGCAATAGATACGAGCACAGAACGCACACAGGATGTCTTTGCACGTGACGACATGGCGCGCCAGGTTGATCATCCTCGTCTCTCCGCAGCTAAAGACAAGCAGAAGGCCATTTACGACCACAGACATTGGGACGACCACTTCGTCTCAGGGTCCCTCGTCTACCTGTGGCGTCTCCGTCACCGCGTTTGACTGTCTGAAACGCTGCTGCCGCGCTACTCCGGCCCTGATCGAGTCTATCGCCAGGTGACCGACGTCACGGACGAAATTAGTCCCGCCTCTTCTGCGGCGCCATCCACCCGCACTGTGACTGATGCGCATGTGGCTCGTCTGAAACAATACCAGGTCCTGGATACGTCTTCACCTTAGCACCGGGACGGTGGTTTTGCCGATGGGGATTAGGTCTTGGCCATAGGCTTGGACAAAGAAGATGACGAGGTGTGGTGCTTTTGTTTGGTCGCCGAGGAGAAGTGTATTTCAGGGGCTGGACCCTTATAGCACTGCTCTCTGGCTGTCTCGAGTTGTATATATATGCAAATACATTTTCTAAAAATATTTCTTCGCGCTGTATTATTTGTAGTGTCGTCCAGAGAGATCGCACGGAAGAGTTCTTTTTTAGAGAAGCTGGGTAGCAATTGACATTTTTTCTGGAACAATATACATCGGCGACGAAGCTGTCCAGTTCTTAGGCTACCCAGGCTGAGATTTTTGTTTTATTACGCCTAAGCGCAACATAACTACCATGGGTCAAGGGACCTTTCAAGGATTGAGATAAGTCGATGCGCTTAAGAAATACACGAGGGACCTATCTTCGGCCTAGAGCCGGTTAGGAAGCGTACACTTACCATTACCTTGTCGGTCCAGTCTATCAGGGCAGGCTTGTACTTGGGTTCCTGCAACAGGTGCATGCGTTTTTCTCATTCATTTCATCTGTTAGTACCCTACAGAGGGGCATAACAGAGGGGAGCGATTAAAGAGATTGCACATTGTTCTGAAAGCATGATAGGAGAAAATTAGTTGAGATACCACATCGTGCATGGCACATCGGATACTCGATAAAGGACCGTATTCTCACTATCAGGTGATAGAGAAACACTCTGAGTCAAAGAAACCTCTATATATGGTTTTCATTGATTTAGAGAAAGCATTTGATTCAGTGGGAGCCTCAGCAATCATGCAGGCATTGTAGAGTTATGGTGTACAAGGTTTATCGAAGATACTGGAAGATATCATTCACGACTGCACAGCTGCCAAAGTTCTCCCTAAAGTCAGGATTAAAATTCCAAAAGGAAAGGATGTCAGGCAGGGAGACACAATTTCGTCAGTGCTATTCACCGCCTCTTTACAGGAGGTTTACCGTGGCCTGGATTGGGAAGAGTTGGGGATAAGAGTTACTTCGGAATACCTAAGTAATCTACGCTCCGCTGATGAAATTGCCTTCCTAAGTCACTCAGATGAGCTACACCTCATGATCAGAGAGTTAGAGAGAGAGAGAAAGAGAGGAGAGAACGGTGGGTCTAGAAAATTAACGCGCAGAAAACCAAGTAATGTTCAACCATCTCGGAAGGAAACAGAAGTTTAAAATTGGGAACGAGGTGCTGGAAGGGATGAGGGTATACGCTAATTAGGACATGTAGTGAACACTGATCAGGATCATGAGAGGAAAGTAACTTGAAGAATAAGAATGCCGTGGAGCGCATGTGGCAGGTTTTCTCTGATCATGAATGGCAGTTTAACAATATCCCTGAAGAGATAAGTATAGAACAGATGTATCTTACCTGTACCCACCTATGGGCTAGAAACGTGAAGGCTAACGAAAATGGTTCTGCTTAAGTAAGGACTACGCAGCGAGCTATGAAAAGGAAAATGATAGGTGAAACGTTAAGTCACCGGGAGCGGGCAGAGTGGGTGAGGGAATAAATGCGGGTTAATGACATCCTAATCGATATCAAGAGGAAGAAATAGACTTGGGCACGGCATGTATTGTGAGGCAAGATAACCACTGGTCATTAAAGCTAAATAAGTGGATTCCAAGAGAAGCGAGGCGTATCAGGGGCGGCAGAAAGTTAGGAGGGCGGATGTGATTAAGCATGCAGGGATTCTGTGGCCGCAGCTGGCAACGTACCGGGTTAAATGGAGACATGGGAAACGCCTTTGCCCTGTAGCGCTGCGTTAAAGTAGAAAGACCTGGCTAATGTTAACTTTAAAGCACGGAACTGGTTAATGCAGTTTTTGTTCTTCCTAATCTGTTCACTTTACATTTAAACTCATCAATTTTGTGACTTGTCCAAGGACTATAATAAAAATGTCTATAATAAAAAAAAATTGACCGAAAGTAACGATAGTCGGTAATGCGAAATTTAAGCAGAGCTCTTCACACCCTACCTGCTACCGCTGGCAGATGGCTTGTTATGATGCTAGCCACAATCGGCGCTGCTCCCACGGCAGCGATTTCACATATACTATTGTACTACTACTCTTGTACTATGACAGCCGGTTACGTCGACAACGTCGACACCGACGACTACAGAGACTACGCGGTGGCATGCAAAAACAGACATCTAAGAGCTGGGTTCTAAAATGTCTAATTACTGCAAGTGGGTGAGATTTGTATTAGTCTTGGCACATTGTTTCGGCTAACGCGCAATCGTCATTCATTTCACTCAAGTTTCCAGCATTAGCTTACATGGAAACCGGCGCGCACACTGATCGAAAAATTCTCCGTAAAAATCGTGCACAGCGTTTCTAACAAAACCGTAGTGGACTCGGGCACATCAGACGGGAAGTGTTCTGTCGCACCGGTAAAACCCTTTGTTTAAAATAAAAGCTGAAATAAGGTGGACCTAGGAAATGCATTGTGGTCTATGACTTGGGTAAATGTCTCACAGCATTGCCTGAGGCGTACATGAGTAATTGTGAGCACGCTAATTAGGAATTTGGCTGCTGTGAATGTCCTTAGTAAGGGATGCGAACGGAACCAGATATCGAGTTGTTATGTTAGGACGAAGCTTATGCGTGCCCCGAGTTTTTTGCGCGCACATAAAACCGCTGTGTCGCGGTATAGGTAAATGTTATTCGCCCCCCCCCCCCCCCCCCCCCGGAAGAGCGCAGTGGCTTTTTGTAGTTATATACAGGCTGGCGCCGTACAGTACGTTGTAAACTTTCTATATAAAGTTCACCACTTGTGTAGCCCTTTTACTTCCTTGTGTTACTGAGCTGTTTGTCTCTCTTGACTTCCTGAATTCTGTCATTTGAGCATGTAGGCGAAGCTAGCACCATCAGTCAGAGGTATTCATGGATTGCACAAATTTGATAGGTGAGATATTGATCGCGAAAGCATCGAACGGATACTATGCCTAAAAAGCCACGAGAACCAAGACACACTTACCGAGTTGTCAAAAATTACAGTTCTGAAGCACGCCATCATGAACGGGATCTAAGTGGAACATGATAACTTTGCTTTAGAAAAGCGGCTGTAAAGTATATAGAATGAGAAGAGAATTTGTTTTCTAAAGAAAGTTTTTCCACCTAAAGCATGCCTGTCAGCCCAAGGGACCTAGTCACTGAGTGGCAAAAGCAGCCCAGAGGCACTTTATTTTTAGCTATCAAATATCAATGCACTGCATTTTGCGTTCAAAATATAATTTAATCTTATTAGGTAATACCTAAAGCTAAAAGCTTTTATTCCGAAAAATACAATGGTATGTTTCATAGCATGCAAATGCGTAGATACGGGCAAAATGGAAACACTCGCGTAGTTGCTACAAGAACACACCTTTCCTTGAAGTTCCCAGCCACGACCTTGAAATAGTGAGGGTGGCTGCGGCAGCCAGAACTATACATACGACATTAATTCTTTAGTAATTACAGCTTATGAAGTGCTTCTATTTTCACGAGAAATCAGAAAATGGGTGGCCGGCTACTCTACACCCTTTTTATGCGGATGGTCTGTGTGCGTGATTTTGTTTTCCAGGTGAATGGTGGTCTGCTACGCTTCCTGTCTCTCCGTATTTCTTCTGCAGCCTCTCTGTACTTTTATAAACACAGTTTCTTTACTTAAGTTACTCACCTTAAAAACCCTTGTGCACTCCAAACCGGAGATAGGTTAAGTTGCATGGCACCACCACCACGATAACCTCATATAACCCTTTCTATCCCAGTGCCACCATTTTTTCCCCTCATTTCCGGTATATAATATATAGCATCGCAAAAGTAGGGCGGGGCACTGTCAGTTGCTACAGCATTAAATGTTTGTCATCTCTACATTTCGCATGAAGCTCATCGCAATTCTTCCTCAAGTCGAGCTTTGTTGCACAAAATACTGAATATTGGAATACTGTAAGGTACTCTTATGGAACTATTTAAGGTAATTGTCTTTTCTTCCGATGCGTAGCAATATATTTCTTCTCATTTTTTTTTCATCGCTCACATTGAGTAGTTAAGACTGCAATAGAAAACCAACGTATAACGTTTTTGACGGTAGCAAAAACTTTCATAGCAAAAAGATTGAAGGCTGCGGAGGAGAGATTTGAGGATATAACGATTGCTACAGTGAAATTGTACAAGGCCTTTTTTTGCAATGCTTATTTTTTATAGGGTCTTCCTTCGGCATTTTCTCGGTGCATGTAGGTTTTCTAGCGTATACAAAAGACTATTATAGTGTGCGAAAAAGAGATTGGGTAAATGATAACAGAGACCAGGAGACATGAGCGTTATGGAAGCAAAAGATGACGTAAAAGGGCGAGAGTGAATAAAAGCGTATAGACCGACAGCTGGACCTGAGGTAGTGTGAAGCCATGTGAAACATGGGGAGGGGGGTGGTAAAGTGCGCGTGCGTTCTTGCTCCGTTCGGTGCAAATATTGCTATAACATCCGCCACTACGTCCGAGGTTGACCTGAATGCCAGCGCCGCAAGTAACCTCCCGTAAAGCTCGCGGGTTTGCTCCAACCAGTTGCATCGCATCGCACACCATTTCACCAAGTCGGCAGAGATCTTCTGGGGGCCCATTCTTTGTATCATTGGCCAGCAATAAGCGGACAGTTGTCGGGACAGACTATCTGACACGCTATGTGGAAACCCAGGTGGTGCCGAGGGGCAGATCATCTGAAATCGCGTAATTTGTCATGCACGGCACTGTTTTACGACATGGCGCCTTGTCCTACGTCATCACCCACCGAGGAACGGATTTGAAAGCGCAGCTCATGGACGAGGGATTCTAGTTGGGTCACACTAACCATCGCAAGACTACTGCCTACCAGCCGCAGTAAAACGGGCTCACTGAGCCACTCAGCAAAACCATAGCATATATGCTCGCAATGTACGGATACGTAGGACGAGATCCTCCCATACCTGACTTTCGCGTACAAGTTCGTAAAAAAACAACGCACTTTACGCGATTTCGCCTCGTTTATGGGGTAATGTTCACACAATGCTGGATGCCATCCCAAGCAGCACAGGTAATCGGCCTAATATTGCAACAGGATGGTCCCATCCTGGTCCTTTGTAGGGCCGGCCTTTGCCAATACGACTCCAATGTTGGGCCAATTACCTGTGCTGCTTTGGATGTTTTCGTGCACAACAGACGACCGGGCGCTCACGCTACACGCCGAGGAGTTTGTTCAAAACACGAAGGGAGGCAGCCAACTCGCCCGCATGCGCATCAATCGGCAACAGGGGGACAAATGCACGCCGCTACAACCACGACACATACACGTCGAGTACCAACCCGACGACCAAGTGTGGGTGTGGACCCCGGTCCATCGCCCAGGCATGTCAGAGAAATTCCTATGCCGCTAGTTTGGACCCTACAGAGTGTTGTGTCGCATCACGGATGTGATTTGTGAAGTTCTGCCCGACAGTGCTGTGCAGAGTGCGCGCCGTAGACCCCAGCCTGAAGTAGTGCACGTACTCCGTATGAAGCCTTATTTACCGCACTAACGGACAGCGCTTCCGCTATTTTTTTTTGTCGCAAGAGCCCGTTAGCCTCTTCTAATTTTGCTCCTTCGTTTCTTTGTGCCGTTGGCCTGTCCAGTTAGCTCGTAGCGCACTAAAGGTTTCCATTTTTTTTTCTGGAGAGGAAAATAATGCCACCAGGTGGCCCAAGTAGCAACAATCGACAAGGTTAAGGTTTGCACACGCACCCTGGAAACTTTTCTGGGTGATCCTGCCGGTGAACGGTGTCTCGATCCATGGTTCCGTGACAATATCAACACGCCACGCTGTCCTGCCCAGTAGAAGCTCATAGGCAAAGTTCCTCGGTTGCTATGCTCGATGCCTACCTCATCACCCCTCCACATCTCGTAATTGCTACACGTCCAGAACACTGCTGATAGCTAGAAAATGGAGAGATTTCTGAGAGACGAGTTTGCACTTACTGCGTTCTTGTGTGCGCAGAGTTTTTGTGCGCTGTGGATAAGCTTTGGCAAGGTGCCTTTGTAGCACTGGTTCACTTCGTACTCGAGCCTATGGAAATCGGACTGCGATAGAGTCAAAACATTGGGAGAGTTATTCAGAGAGTGGATGAATGAAGAGGGTTTGGGACAGGAGGGTAAAGTTTCTTGTATGAAGCATACTTACTCTCACTGTATCTCCGTTCAGTTCACGCTTTGAACTTTCAGAATAGGAACACTTATATCACTACGGTCTTTGAAACTGCGAGATTTTCTGTCTTTGTATCAAATAATTACTACGTGCGTTAGGAATAATTGTGATGAAACGTACAAGTGCAGATCCTGTCCAGGAAATAGTTTTAGTTTTTCGTGCAAGCTATGTAGTAAATATCTGCTGTTTAGATTAATTTTGACAGGAATAGTCTAACTAAAGTTCGTAACCAAGCCGTTCCCACTTCCGCTGTTCCACACTGTTCCACGCTCTTCTTGGGAGAAGCGAACACGCGGTTCATGCCTAGCACACGATTAGCAAGCGTGGGATCTCTCGACTGTCCAGGCGTGGCTTATAGGCATCTGATACATCTGCTTTGTTCTTAAGCTAACGGCGCTCTCTAACTTACGCTGCGCTCATCTCCAACAGTGATTGGCTTGACTAGGAATCCAAGCGGGTTTGTGCTCCACCTCACACACTGCTTTATATTCTTGATGATTATTATGAGGACTGTGATTTTGTATGGCGCAAGGTAATCTGGGGCCAAAGAGCGCCATGCACACGGAGTTTTCGTCTTCTCAGGGTTGGGTCAAAGACCCATTTCAAATCATGTCACCTTAAAGAAGCTGTGCCCCAGACCAGAGGAAAACTTGTACACATTTTATCACCGGTGGGCACACGGTGGCACTGGGGACCGAACCCTGGGCCTCCCGCATGTGAGGCGGATGCTTAAATAGCTCGGCCACCGCTGCGGTTTCATTTTTCTCTAGCCGACGCGTCTTCTCACACTCATGACCGCACCGAATCGCGACTCCTGACCACAGCTGATTACCCGGCGCCGCGTCTGCGTAGCGAAGGGGCTGCACGACGATTTCGATCAGGGCATTTATACAACGACGTCAGCTGTCGTAGGATATATATATCAGTGTCTACCGTGCCAATAACAAGGCCATCAGTTATGTCCACGTCAAGGGCAAGCATGTATCTATTCGAATACTGTGCCCACAGTGTGCCTCGTATTAGAAATTTCAGGATAGATTAGTATATCTTAGCTAGAAAGTCACAACTTATCAGGAGCTCTTGTGTTAGGCTGGTCTAGAGTTGTATATTTCTAGTTCAAGATCACTGTCCTGTGTCTACTTCTAAGGCTGGCCCTTGTGATTCAGTCCGTAAAGAGCGACTAGCAGCGATTGCAGGAATCTCACTGAACTTCTCCCCGTTGTGATTAACTAAAAGGTCCAAAGCCTGACACACATAAGCGCTTTGTAGCATCTGCTCACAAGACCACAATTAAAGTGGACCAGTCATCCTGGGGCGAAATAAACATTAAGGAAACATGGTCAATATCTTTTTCCTCGAATGTACCTATCTCTTTTTGCTTCTTTCCTTTATTTTTCTTTCCCAGTGAGATTGGTAGCAACCGGGTTGTCTGTCCGGCCCGCCTCTACCTTTTGTACATCCCAGAATGTAGAGGTCTCAAAATCCTTTCTCAGGAACAACCGCTGATTTTTTGAAAATCTGAAAATACCTAATGTAACTTGTGCTCTTAACGCCGCAACTACTTTTTGATGGGCTCTTATTGCGATAGTTTTCCGGTTCTTAGTAGCTTTAGTGCGCTCTTCGTTTGTCTTCGTGTGGTTGAGTTACAAGGAGGATGCATACTGGGACGGGAGGCCACCCTTCATTTCCTATAAGCACTCGCCTAACTTACGTTTTATGTTCAGCTGACAAAGACTAGTAAAGAATTTACTAGAGGCCATTATCTTTCTGCCACTTACTGAAATTGGCTTCCGTCCCAAAGTCTTTGCAACGTAACCCTTCTTTATCCTCCAAAACAGGTTTAACGTGACAGCGTTAAGGAGCTCGTGTCGCAAGTCCCGCGTTATCGACGGTGTCGCTGACCGAGAGATAAAAACCGACTAACAATCCCCAGATAAGTACCCAAGGAAGTGGGGCACCTAGGTCACATGACCTAACAGCATCATCACAACCTGCCCACTGGACAGTGAGCGAAATGCCCACCTTGGCAGGTGGCAGTTAAATAAATGGTCGATCAGGAATAACAACCTGGGTCGTACAAGGTCAACCGATGTCAGCACCTGCCACATTAGGGCAGTGGCGTATGCTCCTTTGTGCCACGAGTGTTATCAGGACTCTCAGGGATCTATGAATGCAGAGAATGACCAATTCTGCAATATAGGAAGTGACCTATTACGCCATCGCGTCATACCGCTAAGGCGGAGCTTAAGTATCCCCTCCAAATTTTCTCTTCCCCATCTGACCAAATCCATTCGTTTGTTACGATTGTTGTGCGTAATGTATTTGATAGTATATCAGCCTCGATCATATTGTTGCATACAACAAACTGCTTGCGGCCATTCCACCTACACTTATGTGCTCAAATTTCGGCGGGGCTTCAAGGCGTAATTTAGCTTGCATAGCACCCTCACCCCTACTATTAACACACCTCGTGACACACCCCAGGACGCAGTGTTATCTTCAACACTGTTCAATAAAGGTATTATTCCATAAGCTCATAAATTACAGGAGATTCCTGACCTTCATACATCATGTACACCGTTGACCTCACATTCTGGTGCACCCACAGGTATCCCGGAGAGATGATGGACACTCTTCAGGTGGGCTTCGACACTATTCCCGTTCCCCACTCTGGCCTCCAGTATTTTCGTAAAAATGCTTAATTACTTCGCCTTTCTTGTATACCCCATATCAACAATCGGTTCAGTCCAGTACTGTTTCCCTTTCTATGAACAGCCAGTCCATTCCCCAGGTAACATGTTGTAGGGTACTGGGTATGCAAATCAGCGCAAACGAGACCCCTTCCGCAATCAACCAGGCCATCAACATCTGCCACTACGCTACACAACTAAGCCGACGGGTCGTAACACGACACGCTGCCCTTTACGAAATATAATCTAGTCATCGACGCGTGCCCTTCGTCTGAACATTATTCTTTAGTATATTGCGCTTTATGCATTGCCACTACAACAGTACACCTAATACATCTAGACTCCGCGCTCGTCCCTGTATGTTCCTTCTTTGTCCGTGTTGTTTTAGCGCTTTAGAAAAATGTCAAACGTGCATCAACTAGCCCGATTCGCCACTCTCCTGTACAAGGCGACCCTGCAGCTCCCTATCCAAACCTAAAACCAACGCTTGTACGACACTCGCCTTTTCACTGATATCAACCTCCACCGGGATCGCCCAGCTGCCCTCCTGTCTGGCGCCATTAAGGGCACTGGACCTTTGCATAAGCCGGCTTCTCCCTCATCTACCTTCCGCTCCACGCCTCGGTGTCTCCCCTTTCCTCTAACCGCAGCATCGCCACGTTCCCCGTTAAATGGGCCCCGGCCTTCACTAGAGGTGAAAACAGGCTCAGGATCACAAACCCTCTCTTCCCTACTCCCCGCTTACTCTTGCTTATAAAGATGCGTTCCACATCCAGGTCCCTCGGTTCTGCCGCGTATACCATACACGCCCCAAAAAACTCATCCACTCCTCAGAGATGCGTCTATGACCCCTACGTCAATTCTCCTAGTACCATTGCCATCGAGCTGCTCCATGTAGTACACGCCATTCAGATATTCCCACACCCCGAACACCTGAGCATCTATTTACGTTGTGTATACCGACTTCAAGGAAGCTATCCACTTAATTCAAAATAGCACCCTACCCCCCGACCTAAGAGATGATCTCAGAAGTAGAGCACTGCACGGGCTCTGGGTTTACGCTGGCCGCGTAAAGCAGTGTTTTGCAGGGCCTAGAAATTGGTCGTTGGGTGTGGGCTTGGGTCTGTAAGCTGACGGGGCCTCGGCAGGAATTGGTATTGAACTGAACGAGTAGTAATATTGAGCGCCAGCTTCTTATGATCTGAAGGGGATAAGAATTGGCAGGTCAGGAGATCGCAAGAATTCGACTATATCCAGATTGCGAGTTTCATTAGTGTATAGCGATTAATGGGACATTATGGGCCTGCGAAAAATGAAAACAGTTGAGAAAGCGCAATCATTTTAGAGAAAGACGCATACACTATTTTGTTTCCCTAACACTCGTTCGCCCTTTTTGCTAACCTCTCTGGTTCTGAAGCGCTGAAAGAAAATAAACCTCAATTTGGCTTGCTGTTACCTCAATTAACTCTACTAGAAAAGTCATGCACGATAGTACAAGCATCAGCACGGGGCTCGCACACAAGAAATAGTTTTCATTCGCAGAACATAGCCGAATACACCAGGAAGTGTGAGGTCGACATACGTTATTTGACCGCAAGCTTTTCAGTTTTCAGTATTTTACATTCACTTCTGCCATAGGACGCTACTTTGCTTTGTTATGTTTGAAACTTTACATTCACAAGTTTTACATTATCTCATAGTCGTAATATTTATTCAACTTTGGTGCTTTCCGGGAGCAGCCATTGAATGCTTAGTTCAAAGCTAGCGCCTGTGTCTTGATGTTTGCGGTGTAAATAACGCACCTCTCCCTTCTGTCTCTTGGGTCCTACCTTTTTCTTAATCTTCGATGCCCTTCTGTTTTTCAACCGCTCTCAAAGCTATAGCTCTCTAAGATGCGATAGCACAGCTTCATTTAAAGCGAAGCATGGGGCCTCTAGGATAGGACATCTCCACGGCGTAATATAAGCGAGCCCAAATGGTGTGACGATTTGACCAGCACGCTGATGCTGTTCAAACAGACGCTAGCACGCACCACGTTGACTTGTGGACTCGTGTGACCCGTTCCGCGGCAGTGTCAAACGGATTGCTAAGCTACAAGTTGCGTGCCATACCTCTGCGAAATAATGAACAAACTGTAAGGCAGCAAACCGGGTCCAGTACATTATTTCCAGCTAGATGGTGCCTATGGTATTCAGAGCAGTGTGGTTTCTTGTTGACAGAAAAACTGGAAAGAGCGCGACCAGAAACAGAACGGTGTAATTTAAGAGCTATATTTCGAAGAAGAAACTGTTCGTTCACGAAAATTCTTAGTAACAATAACATTTGCACTACTAATCGGCGCTTAGCTCTTGTATTCTTGCAGGCCTGAGCCTGGCTCGCACACAAGGCGGGCCGAGTGGGACCGAGAAGTTCAAAGTGACCTAAGGTTCGGGCCGGGCTCGCGCGTGAAGAGTTATAACCACTTTGTTATGGACTAATAACTACCGCCCGCCCAGTGCTTTACGCGATGGTGCGCTGTTACTTATGTACCCTGCCACCGTCTCCCGTAGGCGGACTCTTGGCCATGCAGGGATTGTGGGAAGAGAACTTGTTATCGACTTATCCCGGAACATTCTGAACCAGCCGCCGGTAGTCCACTGGGTCAGCCCCCCTGCAATGTCTGAGATCTGAGATTACAAATGTTACAAGCTGCACAAGTTACAAGTTGTTAAAACTGCACCTCAAAAACCTGTCTCCGCACACTGACCTCACCTCATTCAAGTCCCACATTCTTCTTAAAATTAAAGCAAACACGTCACCCCTCCTTTCTCCTCACCCCTGATCGTCTCTGTATTTACCGACTCCGTTCACACCCTTCGTTCACAAATTGCCCATGCATTGATACGAATACGGGAGATTGTGTCTTCTTCTGTCCCGTCGCTGTTCACTCTCCTCATTGTCTGCATGATCACCATGCCTTGGTGTAGTACATGGCTGGCGTCGGCCCAACGGAACGATCAGGTGCCGCTGACCCAATTAGCCACTGACTTTCTTGGCGCCTAATATTGTGGAAGTATATAAAGGAATCTTCTTTGTCTGTCTCCCCCTGTTCCGATCGCTGTCACTAAAAAGCGCACTATTCATCAAGGATATCATTCTAAACATACTGTCCTCCCTGCATGAAACTCTCAAGTATTTATTTATTTATTCAAAATACCCCCAAAGGCCCTCATTTGAGGGTATTACATGGGGGAGGGGGGGAGTAAGTACAAAGCATTGTTATAAGGTTAAAGATATTGCACTAAAATAAAATAGAAATCACAAAATATTAATCATAAATAGGCATTCACAGAAAGGGTCGCAACAATGCACATAACAGCAAAATTTGAGCATAAATAACAGCACCGCTAGAAAAAGAAAAAGACAACACTGGAAAAGGTGCGCTGAAGTACCCAAAAAAAATATAAAATAAAAAGAAGACAAGGCGGAAGAAAAGAACGCTCAAAAAATACCTTTTTAGTTGTTGAAACATGAGTGCATAAGATGTTGGAATTTATTTAGATCAGATTCAGTGGCAATTTCTGATGGCAAAGCGTTCCATTCGGTTATTGTGCGTGGTAAAAAAGAATAGGCATAATGGAATGACTGGCAGTTAATGCGTTTAACTTTGTAAGGATGATCGCGACGTGGAAAGATAACTGGCGGTGGCTGAAAGAATTCATCATGAAGGGAAGGATGGTGATAAAGCTTGTGGAAAAGTGACAGACGGGAAATTTTTCGGCGCAGTGCTAAGTTATCTAACTCGGCTTTAGTCTTCAATGAGGTGACGCTGGTGTAACATGAATAATCAGAAAAGATGAATCGCGCAGCACGGTTTTGCAGGGCTTCGATGTTACTGATGATATAATTCTGATGAGGATCCCAAATGGCAGACGCGTATTCGAGTTTCGGACGGATTAATGTGGTGTACGCTAGTTTTTTTACATGTGTCGCGGCCTCTTTTAAATTATGTTTGAGAAGTCCGAAAGTACGGTTAGCGGAGGCAAGAGTGAGATTAATATGATGATTCCATGATAAGTCGGATTGTAGGTTAATGCCAAGATACTTGTAACTTGTGGTGAATTCTACACTATTGTTATCAAGAAAGTAGGCGGTAGGAATACGTGGCTTGTTAGTGAAAGACATGAGCTTAGTTTTGGAAAGATTTAAAGGCATTAACCAATTAGAACACCATGTGCTTATCGCTTCAAGATCAGACTGCAGTGGCTGGCTGTCAGTGTTACAGGTTATACGTCGATAAAGCACACAATCGTCAGCAAATAGTCTGATTCTGGACGTCACGCAATTGGGTAAGTCATTAATATAGATAAGGAAAAGTAAAGGTCCCAGTACACTGCCTTGTGGAACTCCAGACGTAACATTAGCGTAACATGAGTTAGAGTTGTTAACTGATGTGAACTGAATTCTAGATCAGAGAAAATCTGCTATCCATGCAATAATATTAGGGTGAATGTTCAGTTGGGAAAGTTTAAGCAACAACCTTTGGTGTGGAACGCGATCAAATGCTTTAGAAAAATCTAAAAATATTGCGTCAACTTGGAAACCAGCGTCAATCAGTGCATGAATATCGTTAATAAAACCGGCAAGTTGGGTGTCGCATGAGTAGCCCTTGCGAAAACCGTGCTGATGATCGAAGATAATGTTATGATCTTCAAGGTAGTTGATGACCTGAGTATGTATAATATGCTCGAGTAATTTACAAACTGTACTTGTTAAGGAGATGGGACGATAGTTAAGCGGAGAAGCACGATCACCTGATTTGAAAATGGGTATTATCTTAGCTATGCGCCAGTCGTTAGGAATGGTTCCAGTTGATAGCGACTGGGAAAATAATGCGGTTAACATGGAACAAATGCTATGTGATGTATTCCTTAAAATTTTATTATTGAAGCCCATATGATCAGCGCTAGAAGATGTTTTGAGATTGTTTAGTAGAGATAAAACACCAGGCTCACTGATGACTATCTCGTCCATAGTTAGTTCCACTAGTGCGCTTAATGTAGGCAAGGATGTAATGTCTTCATCTGTGAACACAGTTACAAACGCATCGTTAAGAAGTTGAGCGCACTCTGAATCAGGGTTGGGAACACCAACAGAATCTGTAAGAGTGATGTCAGGTCGAATTACTGGGTTTACCACACGCCAAAAACGGCGAATATTATTTTTCAGCATGGAAGACAAGTCATGAGAAAAAAAGTTGCGCCGAGTAGATTCTAATAGTGCCTTATAATCCTTTTCACATGCTCTGTATTTGTCATGTGAACTCAGAAGACCATTCAGTTTTGCCTGTCTGTATAGTTTTTTCTTTTTGTTGTTAAGCCGCCGAAGACGGTTGGTAAACCAAGGAGAACTGCTATCACAGGTAATGGTTAACATGGGAATGAACTGGTCGATGAGATCATTGAGGGCAGTTTTAAAAAGGATCCAGTTCTGCTCTATAGAGCGAGAGCAGAAATCACGCAAAAATTTATCAGAAAACATTATTAATTCTGCATTAATTGCATCAAAATTTGCTTTGCCGTAACATCTTATGTTCTTTTTAGTAGTTATCTTTTTACTAGTGCGAAAATTAATGTACCCAGTGATAACATCGTGGTCAGAGATGCGTTCCTCATGAGTTATGCCTGAAAATATATCAGGTTTGTTTGTGAGAACTAAGTCAAGTACATTGGAAGAGGCTTTAGTTGATCGTGTTGGTTGGTTAATGAGTTGTGTTAATGAAAAATCAAGGCAAGTGCTGAGAAAAGAATGTGCTTCTGCATCTGTGTCCACTACGGAAAGTGTTGACCAATTAATTCTTGGAAAATTGAAATCTCCAAATATAATAACAGCGGAATTGGGAAAACGCGCATACATTTCACTGAGCACCCGATGATATTCATCTGAAAACGCACCAGACATGTCGGGAGGACGGTAGAAAACGCCGATGATGACACGAAATGCACCATCATTCAAAGAAACCCAAACACAATCAAGGAAAGAATCGATAACTATAGGTGTGGCAATGAAATCCTCCTTTATCGCTATGAGAACACCGCCCCCCCCCTTCGCAATTGTCTATCGCAGCGAAAAAATTTGAAATTGCATGCACTGGTAAAGATGTTGACATCATGAATAGTGTCGTTCAGCCACGTCTCAGTTAGTACCCCTAAAGAAGCTTGACATGAATCGATGAAAGATGATAGTGCAATACCGTTAGCTACAACACTTCTAATGTTGGTGTACAAAAACAGCCATTCGTTATCATTACCACAATGCAATTTGGTAGGTGAGGTGGTCGATGAACGCAGGTTAACGGAAACGGAGGGAGGACGTCATTCGCCATCCTCGCGCCCTGATACAAGAATGGCTCGACTTTCGTTGGTGTTCCACATGTAAAGATCATCGTTAATGAAGAGCTTGTTGAAAACGAGTCGCACTTTGGCGCAGCTGCTGCCAGCACCGCACCTACCTTCCATTAACTCCTTCGCATAACATGCCTGCCGTAGCTTCCGCAAATAATCGCATGCAGAAACCATACGTCATAACGAGTAGGAGGAGGAAGAGGGGAAGGAAAGGTGGGAGGTTAACCGGCAGATGAAACCAGTTTGCTACCCTGCACTGGGGGAAGGGATGAGGGGATATAAGGGTGAGGAAGAAAAGGTAGTGATAACAAAAAGCAGACGAAAAGGCCTCGGCAAAGGCACAGCCTGTCGTGCAGGCACGACACTCTTAATAACCAGAGGAGGGCCTGAGAGACCCTCACCGCCGCTGATTGCCGCGGACAGTGTCCAAGAATCTTGAACTCCGAAAGTGGGCGTGAATCGCTATGTTCCAGGGCACGGCGTAGAGAATGTCTTTCAGAACTGTACGCTGGGCATTCACAAAGAATATGAGATATGGTCTCATCTCGGCCACGTATGTCGACATGCAGGTTTGACAGACATGCCGATTACAGTAGAGTAATGGTTTGTGAATGCGGTACTAAGCCACAGGTGACACAGCAAAGTTGCCTCATGTAGTTGTAGGCTAGATGGAAGCCATAACTTCAGGTCAGAATCCAGGAACAATAGAAACGGGTTTTGGAAGCTAGCCTGAATACCACGAAAAAAACATTCTAAAATATAAACGAGAATAAAATAAAACCATGGATGCCAAAAATTAAAATTATTTTTAATCTCTCTGGCTAGTCAACAAGGCAAATGCCGGCTTCGATTTGCAGCTATCATCTCCAGTTGAAGTGATTGCGCATGTTTATTCTTACCTCAAGGAGAAAGTTGCTCGGAAGTCCGTCCAGTGGAGTATGGTTCACACAATAGGCTGTTTCGTGCATAACTGTAAATTTGAAGAAAAATTAAACGACACAGTTTCCATATACCAAAATGCGAAGGTGCAAAAGAATTCACAGCCTTTTGTGTAAAAGGTTAAATAAAACACTACGAGGCTATGAAGGACGCCGTAGTCAAGGGCACCAGAAATTTCGACCACGTGGGGTTCTTTAGCGTGCACTGACATCGAACAGTACGCGGGCCTCTAGAATTTCCCCTTCATCAAAATTCGACCACCGCGAAAAAGACCGAACCCGCGTTTTTCGGATCAGCAGCCGAGCGCCATAACCACTGAGCCACCGGGGCGGCGATACCCACGATGGAGTAGCTACGTGATGAAAGGAAGAAAACTTATTTGTACTGATACCCACGAAAGCGCTAGAAAACCGTGGTGTAAGTATGAATAAACCAAGGAAATGTTTTGTCGATAAGTTATATAGCAGGTCTAGTGCGAGAACAAGATATTTGTGTCAAAGCAAAGGCCACTTGAAGGAGATTGATGTCGCTTGCTTGCGAGGAGTGTAAAAATTTCAGAAAGCGGTGTATTATACTCGTACACAAGGAAGGCAAACAAGGACGTGGTCACTGCCTGCAAACATTTTCACGGCTCAATGAAGTTTATATTGACGTCGCTTGCTTGCGAGGAGTGTAAATAATTTAGAAAGCGGTGCAATATACTCGCACACAAAGAACATAAACAAGGACGTGGTCACTGCCTGCAAACATTTTAAAGGCTCAATAAGGTTTAGATTGATGTCGCTTGCTTGCGAAGGGTGTAAATAATTGAGAAAGCGGTGCAATATACTCGTACACTAGGAACACAAACAAGGACGTGGTCACTGCCTGCAAACATTTTCAAGGCTCAATAAGGTTTAGATTGATGTCGCTTGCTTGCGAAGGGTGTAAATAATTTAGAAAGCGGTGCTATGTACTCGTACACAAGGAACACAAACAAGGACGTGGTCACTGCCTGCAAGCATTTTCAAGGCTCAGTAAGGTTTAGATTGATGTCGCTTGCTTGCGAAAGGTGTAAATAATTTAGAAAGCGGTGCAATGTACTCGTACACAAGGAACACAAACAAGGACGTGGTCAAGGCCGGCAAATATTCTCTAGGCTCAATAAGGTTTAGATTGATGTCGCTTGCTTGCGAAGGGTGTAAATAATTTAGAAAGCGGTGCAATGTACTCGTACACAAGGAACACAAACAAGGACGTGATCACTGCCTGCAAACATTTTAAAGGCTCAATGAGGTTTAGATTGATGTCGCTTGCTTGCGAAGGGTGCCTGCAAACATTATAAAGGCTCAATAAGGTTTAGATTGATGTCGGTTGCTTGCGAAGGGTGTAAATAATTTAGAAAGCGGTGCAATATACTCGTACACAAAGAACATAAACAAGGACGTGGTCACTGCCTGCAAGCATTTTTCAAGGCTCAGTAAGGTTTAGATTGATGTCGCTTGCTTGCGAAAGGTGTAAATAATTTAGAAAGCGGTGCAATGTACTCGTACACAAGGAACACAAACAAGGACGTGGTCACTGCCTGCAAACATTTTCAAGGCTCAATAAGGTTTAGATTGATGTCGCTTGCTTGCGAAGGGTGTAAATAATTTAGAAAGCGGTGCAATGTACTCGTACACAAGGAACACAAACAAGGACGTGGTCACTGCCTGCAAACATTTTAAAGGCTCAATAAGGTTTAGATTGATGTCGCTTGCTTGCGAAAGGTGTAAATAATTTAGAAAGCGGTGCAATATACTCGTACACAAAGAACATAAACAATGACGTGGTCACTGCCTGCAAACATTTTAAAGGCTCAATAAGGTTTAGATTGATGTCGCTTGCTTGCGAAGGGTGTAAATAATTTAGAAAGCGGTGCAATGTACTCGTACACAAGGAACACAAACAAGGACGTGTTCACTGCCTGCAAACATTATAAAGGCTCAATAAGGTTTAGATTGATGTCGCTTGCTTGCGAAGGGTGTAAATAATTTAGAAAGCGGTGCAATATACTCGTACACAAAGAACATAAACAAGGACGTGGTCACTGCCTGCAAACATTTTAAAGGCTCAATAAGGTTTAGATTGATGTCGCTTGCTTGCGAAAGGTGTAAATAATTTAGAAAGCGGTGCAATGTACTCGTACACAAGGAACACAAACAAGGACGTGGTCACTGCCTGCAAACATTTTCAAGGCTCAATAAGGTTTAGATTGATGTCGCTTGCTTGCGAAGGGTGTAAATAATTTAGAAAGCGGTGCAATGTACTCGTACACAAGGAACACAGACAAGGACGTGGTCACTGCCTGCAAACATTATAAAGGCTCAATAAGGTTTAGATTGATGTCGCTTGCTTGCGAAGGGTGTAAATAATTTAGAAAGCGGTGCAATGTACTCGTACACAAGGAACACAAACAAGGACGTGGTCACTGCCTGCAAACATTTTAAAGGCTCAATGAGGTTTAGATTGATGTCGCTTGCTTGCGAAGGGTGCCTGCAAACATTATAAAGGCTCAATAAGGTTTAGATTGATGTCGGTTGCTTGCGAAGGGTGTAAATAATTTAGAAAGCGGTGCAATATACTCGTACACAAAGAACATAAACAAGGACGTGGTCAGTGCCTGCAAACATTTTAAAGGCTCAATAAGGTTTAGATTGATGTCGCTTCCTTGCGAAAGGTGTAAATAATTTAGAAAGCGGTGCAATGTACTCGTACAAAAGGAACACAAACAAGGACGTGGTCACTGCCTGCAAACATTTTCAAGGCTCAATAAGGTTTAGATTGATGTCGCTTGCTTGCGAAGGGTGTAAATAATTTAGAAAGCGGTGCAATGTACTCGTACACAAGGAACACAAACAAGGACGTGGTCACTGCCTGCAAACATTATAAAGGCTCAATAAGGTTTAGATTGATGTCGCTTGCTTGCGAAGGGTGTAAATAATTTAGAAAGCGGTGCAATATACTCGTACACAAAGAACATAAACAAGGACGTGGTCACTGCCTGCAAACATTTTAAAGGCTCAATAAGGTTTAGATTGATGTCGCTTGCTTGCGAAAGGTGTAAATAATTTAGAAAGCGGTGCAATGTACTCGTACACAAGGAACACAAACAAGGACGTGGTCACTGCCTGCAAACATTTTCAAGGCTCAATAAGGTTTAGATTGATGTCGCTTGCTTGCGAAGGGTGTAAATAATTTAGAAAGCGGTGCAATGTACTCGTACACAAGGAACACAAACAAGGACGTGGTCACTGCCTGCAAACATTATAAAGGCTCAATAAGGTTTAGATTGATGTCGCTTGCTTGCGAAGGGTGTAAATAATTTAGAAAGCGGTGCAATATACTCGTACACAAAGAACATAAACAAGGACGTGGTCACTGCCTGCAAACGCTTGAAAGGCTCAATAAGGTTTAGATTGATGTCGCTTGCTTGCGAAGGGTGTAAATAATTTAGAAAGCAGTGCAATGTACTCGTACACAAGGAAGACAATCAAGGACGCGGTCACTGCCTGCAAACATTTCCAAGGCTCAATGAAGTTTAGGTTGATATCGCTTGCTTGCGAGGAGTGTAAATATTTAGAAAGCGGTGCAATATACTCGTACACAAGGAAGACAATCAAGGACGCGGTCACTGCCTGCAAACATTTCCAAGGCTCAATGAAGTTTAGATTGATGTCGCTTGCTTGCGAGGAGTGTAAATATTTTAGAAAGCGGTGCAATGTACTCGTACACAAGGAACACAAACAAGGACGCGGTCACTGCCTGCGAACATTTCCAAGGCTCAATGAAATTGAGATTGATGTAGCTTGCTTGCAAGGAGTGTAAATATTTTAGAAAGCGGTGCAATATACTGGTACACAAGGAAGAAAAACAAGGACGCGGTCACTGCCTGCAACCATTTTCACGGCTCAATGACGTTTTTCAGTAAATCTATACCCGCGAGCTCTGTCAGATAGAAAAGCAACGCAAACGCAAAAATTAGTCTAATCTAAAACTCGCGTACAGTATACCCATCAAAACTGAGGCGTTGTTCACTGCCATAAACATATTGTTTGTGTCGAGTCCATACGAGATTGCACAATATGTGTCATATACAAGCCCATATCTTGTACGTGACCGTATATGTCATTGTGTCATACGAGTCTCGTATGTAAGATTTCTGGCGAAGGAAAAGGCTGGGCTGAAATTCAAAAGAAGTGAACAATGATGGCGAAAATAATGAAGCGCCGACCAAAAGGTGTTGTCAAGATGGAAGGACGTTTCGACTTCCACACGGAAGTCTTTTTCACTCTTCTTGACAACACCTTTTGGTCGGCGCTTCATTATTTTCGCCAATGTATTCACCCGACCAGACGAGATTTCGTCGAACCTTAGATTTCAAGTGAACAATGATCTAGCAGAAATACAAGTTAGAAGAATGAACTAAAAAAAGAAGGGCGAGAAGAACATGAACTACCCGGATTCAAACAACCATCCTGCAGAGCCACAGCGATCTACTCTAACCGTAAGATCAGGATGCCACAGGAAACGCACGCGTTATTTTTGTACGACAAGACACGCCATCCTTTGGATTACTTTGCATATGGACGGCAAAATGTGAGATCAAGTTGTGAGCCGCGTGGTTTAAGCAGCAGGTATACACTACTGCGTCTACACTGATATTATGAGTCTTGAGGTGCGTTGTTATAAACATTTAATCATCTTGATATGTATAGCAATTTCCATTGCGCCTTCATTGCATATGAATTTTCCGCTACAGCCGGAGCGCTGCCACGGCTATACCTGGCCTTATTTGTTACACAGCTTTGCAATGGCTCAACAAAGCAGAGAGGGCATATTTACTTGGAAACTAAAGAAGTTTCCACGTGCATTGGAAACGCAGAAGGACAGACAGCTCGGGTCGAAGTCGTTTACAAAAGGGCCTGAATAAGACAACCAAGGAGAAAATTGTGTAAAACAGGCAGTTTTACAGCGACAGCTGTTAGACGCTCGTCCCTGGCTTTCTCGTCACCGTCGGCGTAACCAATGGGTGAGGCTGTTTTACAGCGACAGCTGTCGCTGTGAAACGGTCTGTTTTACTCAATTTTTTCCTTGGTTGCCTTATTCGGGCGCACCAGTTGCGCCGGTCAATCTGGATCGCATTAGCCTGCGGGTGGCTCTGTTTGGAACAACCGCCTGCCAGTGCAAGGGTGCATCCCATGACCACATCAGTGGTCACGTGACTAAATGCCTAAACAGCTATCTTCGAATATCGCGTTACATATTCATAACCATCCTATTAGTTTTTTCTTCATGCGTTGGTTCGGCTTTTGTTAGTCGCTTGTTCGTAGCTTCTTTTTCGTGTTTCGCGGAAAAAACGTGACTGGAACTTTATAGAAATGTTTGAGGTAATGGAGCATTCTGCCCTTGCATAGCAGAATCATTGTTTTAAAGTTTTTCCACTGCTCACTTCGGGCAGTTAGGATTGCGATAGAAAACCACTGGAGTACGCTTTTGATGGCAGCAAAAAACGTTAGTAGGAAAGAAATGCAAGCCTGCCGATGCGAGATCTGCGGATATATATATATAGTGAATAAACAGGGAGTAACGTTTCCAACAATGTAATTGACGTTTCGGCCGTGGAACAGCCTTCCTCAGTTTGGTTATTCTGATGAAGGCCGTTCCACGGCCGAAACGTCAATTACATCAATTACATTGTTTCAAACGTTGGTCTCTGTTTATTCGCTACTACTGGCCGTGCCAAGAAGTCTTTTCCCCTGAATTATATATATATATATATATATATATATATATATATATATATATATATATATATATATATATATATTAGCAGACAAGCAAATGAAGTGAGGGGCTCGTTTGACAAACATATTACGGAAGCGAACAGTCACCGAAAGTAAGGTGCAGAGGGCAATGTTTCTATTTTTTTTAATATCTAGTGCCAATCAATTCGTTTTTTAAAGAAAATTACTTATAAAGCAGCAGAAAAAACAACCGTGCCGCCGGCGGGATCCGAACCCACGACCTCTGAATATCGCGTCCGGTGCTCATACCAACTCAGCTACGGCGACGGCTGTCAATCTGATGCTTTCATGGGTATTTATGTTTTGCGTCTGAGCGAACCTTGAGAGTGTTCACCAGCGCCACCCTCGTCCATAGCGGTGGACGTAGCACGTCCTGTAATACCGCAAGTGTGACGTAGAACGTCATCTAACGGCGAGGGCGGAAACTGGGCGAGAGCCCTCTTATGCTACCTATGGCATCAAGACTGCCAGAACCGAGACCCCCGTTAAGCTATTAGCAGACAAGGCAAATGAAGTGAGGGGCTCGTTTGACAAACATATTAAGGAAGCGAACAGTCACCGAAACTAAGGTGCAGACGGGAATGTTTCTATTTTTTTAAAATATCTAGTGCCAATCAATTAGTTTTTTAAAGAAAATTACTTATAAAGGAGCACAAAAAACAACCATGCCGCCGGTGGGATGTGGTGGCGCTGGTGAACACTCTCAAGGTTCGCTTAGACGCAAAACATAAATACCCACGAATATATATATATATATATATATATATATATATATATATATATATATATATATATATATATATATATATGTTGAAAAATTGTGTTCATATCCTCTTTTCGTTTTTCGTTTCAAAAATTCTTGTCTCCTCAACTGTTGGGCGTGTTTGTGGTTTGTATGAACTCATATGCAGCAGTATTTGTTCATCCGAGACATTCGTGACGCGTATGAACTAGTATACAGCGCATAGAGTTTATACGGGACCTATTTCTAACAAATCAATTCATATGAACCAGGTGCGTTCATACGAGGCACATTTCAAGACACATATAGCTCATATATGCTGCCCATACGAGCTCACTCGACACATCTTTGACACGAATAGCTCGTACGTAACACACGAATTCATACGAGGGAAATTTGAAGTCTTATCAGGTTGTTCGATAGGGCAGTTTCAAATGGAGCATCCTGGTGCGAGTATTCATGTCAGCATCGAACAATTTGTACTGCGAAGAATAATGTTTTGATCGATGCGTTTGTTATATTTATGTACAATCGAGAGTTTTAGCTGTGCGAGTTTGTGCTCCCGCTCCGCTCAGTGAGCTAACCAGAGTGCTACTGCGCATGCGCGAAACGCCCAGGCGGGAGCGCGCGAACGGAACGGCTTCTCGGCCCCGCTCCGGCGCGAGCCAAGCGGAGACTGGAGTGGCGCGACGTGCGGGCCTCGCGCAAAGCCTTCTGGGCTCGCGCTAGCCTAACCAAACGTACACATTCAACATGGCGGCCGCCAGTGCGAGTGTTGCAGGCTCATGTGTAGCCCCTTCCGCAGAACGCACGGACCCCGTGTCGATTCGAAAACCTCGAAGGAGGTTTAGAATCAGCGAGGATGTGTGCTTCTTGTGGGAGGTGGTGTCACTAAATCCTTTTCAAAACCCGCTTATGTGGCACGGGGTTCAGAAGAATGTAGCGGCCGCCGTGCAACGCAAGGTGACTCTCCGCGCCGTGCGGGACAGAGTCGACCTGCTCATCGATATTTAAGGCAGCAAGACCGAGCAAACCTGAGAAAGTAAGTGGTTTTGTTTTAATCTTGGTGTGTTTTGAGGTATAGCTCCGTGTTGCGTGGGGGTATTCGATGCGTTACTTGTCTAGGTTTCTCGCAGCCGACTTTGTCGTTTCGGCGCATGAGGCGGCTACGGCGCCCCTGTATTTTGGCTTTTCCTTTAATCTCTTTTTCCCTCTCTGTTTACTTCTATTTGCATGCTGCAGTGATAGATATTCTGTTGATTGTAGTGGACAGGTTCGTGCACATTGCTCTTCTTACTGCACTTACTACTACTTCTAATATCTGACCTGCGTGAACACTTAACCAAGCTGGCGCTTCTCGTATTTCTTTCCCAGATCCGGCACTGAAGAAGACTACAATGAGCTGGAGCAGCTTCTCCAGGAAGTGTCCGATATGGCGCACGGATTTGCGCATACTTCGAAAATTATGGCAAGGAAGGGCAACGCATCGGTACCTGTGAAGCGCAAAGCACTCTCAGCAACGATATCGGCCGCTTCTGAGATGCGGTTGGCCCAGGTTGTAAGGGACTTTGCTTTGTCTCTTGCCGAGTCCAGCCAGAACGACGACAGTCAGAAGAATGGCAAGTGTATTTTTACTCTCGCATATTTCTACGCGAATCCTCGAGTGCAAGGTTCTGCATGTTGAGATGTTGTTTGGCATACAATAGTGTTTGCAAGACTGCAATGATTGTCAAGTGCATACAAACACGCGACGAATTTCGATGTGGTCTAAGTGTGCTGGCTAAAGGTGTATGTGTACATAATGTACCAAATTTACAAACTGTGAAATACTTTTATTCCTTACTCTCCAAGATTATTACCTAAGCATCTCTGTTATTTGGCACACACATTTACTTTCGGCGCTGCTTTTTTTGCAGAGTGTGGGTTAGCTGCCTCAGAGCTGCTCATGACCTTCTGCGAGTCTGAGCAGCAGCCATCACCTTCCCCACAGAGCCCGTTGTCCCCACAAAGTGGTCAGCAGGGCAACACAGGTGGCAAAAATGAAGCTGCTGTCTTTATGGACACCAGTGTTACGTCTGGAACGCGCAACACACGACAACCACAACAAAAGCAGCTGATCCGGCGGGGCGGGACAACAGGTAAGACAGCTCTTAGTGCTCTCAAGCAGCTTGCGGGCAGTATGTTTTGGTAGTAATCTCGAGTAATTCTGCATATATTACCGTTGCAGGAGGCGCTTTCAACTGTGAGGAAGCTGTGTTGTATGCTTGGAAACCTATGCCCTACACCTTAAAACACTGAAACTTTTTCTTGCATGTGTAATAATTTTCTATGCAGACGTAATGCAACAAAAAATGCACACGAAACAGCTCCTGCAGATTTGGTCAGGCAAAATTGTAATGCGCACCTTGTCATATTCGTTTTATTTGTCGGAACTTCAACAAGGAAAAGAAGTCAACACACACACACACAAAAGTAGAACACAAAAGTTGAGGCATAGTAACAAGTACTACCATTTGTGCATTAATTGGTGTGAAGTGAACGCCGAGATATACTACAAGTGAGTTTTGAGCGCACAAGATTGTCACATTAAATCACCGAAAAAGTCAGCACTTCATTACTCGAATATATAACATTTGCTGAAGAAAGGAAAGAAAGGTGTCTGAAATAAACATTGAAAAAAGTCCGAATATTTTTCACATAAAAATTGATGTCCAAACCCTATGCATAAGCATCCACACAGCACTTTGACAAAGGTTGTACACACCCCGTCAAACGTATACAGGCCAAGGGGTGGTGTACACATGTATGTATGCAGCTTTTTTTATTTTTGGTGTGTTTATAGTTCCGTGTTGTACATGCATCCTTTAGTTGGAGAAGGTGAGTACATTACAAGTCACAGAGGACTTTTGAGCACTAAATTATGGTCTGTGACCTCATGCTGGTGTGTTTTCAAACAACATTACTAAGATTTTCCTTTTGTTATCCCAGCAGGTGTCTGAGGGCTACAAGCAATGGGCTTGGAGCTCCTGGCCCGCCGTGAAAACTACGAATATGAGCTGAGGAAAGAAGAGCTTGCGCTAGCAAAACAGCGGCTAGCCCTCAACGAGAGGAAAGTGGCTCTTGAAGAAGAGAGGCACCGCCTTGATGTGCACCGCCAGGCAGAGGAACACAGTCGCCTGCTTGCCCGCCTGGACAGGCTTGAGCAACTTTTGCACGAAAAGAGTACCTCAGGGGCTTGAATAATAAATAGCAAGAATGAGTGGGTGGTCATGCCCATTTTTCGTGCAGCTATCAAGAGTACCTGCAATATGTGCAGGCCATCATTCACAGTAAATCTTGCTGGAATATACATTTACTGCTTGCAAGTGGCAGTGATGTGGTTGTGGTTTGTGGGGTTTAACGTCCCAAAGCAACTGAAGCTATGATGAACGCCGTGGTAGAGAGCTGCGAAAAATTTCGACCACCTGGCGTTCTTTAACTTCCACTGACATCGCACAGTACACAGGCCTCTAGCTTGTCGTCACGTATAAGTACACTGGTTAAAACAATGTGAACTCTTCAGTCCTGTCTTTACAACTACAGTTGGAGACGACTTAAGAACGAAGCGGCTTTGCCCCTTAAAAGACACGCTTCAAGCAATGGCTTCGGCCGATTATCATAAGTCTGCTAGCACGGCAATACACGGAGTGGGAGATGAAAGGGGATAGTCCCCTGCTAGCATCATGAGAATCAGCCCACGCCATTGGCTAGAAGGCGGTCCTTTGTCAGGGAAAAGTCACTTCGTCGTTGAGTTGTATCCGACTATAGCTCGAGGGGCCCAGTGCAGCAGCGGGAGTCTTGTAAACAGAAGTATAACAGACAAATACAACGCAATTTATATGCTGAAGTGTGGTATTTGTAAGGAGCTGGGTACACTTCAAGTGATGGAGGGTCGACGCTGAAGTACTGTGACACCTGGGCACTGTACAAACATGTGTGGCAGTTGGCGAGGAGGGCACTACCTTTGAAGATCCTTGGCGCATTTTGGCGGTAGATCTTTTGGTTCTTTTTGAAGTCACAAAAGGCAAACAGTCCAACAATCTTCCCGAACCCCCACTCAACTGCCTGTCTCACGGTGCTCACGGCTTTGTTGAAAGCTATCTGTTGTGGTGTTATATGGGCACCGCCATAAGGCTTCATCAGGAGGGGCCTGAGTGGGTACGCCGGGTCTCCATATATGCAATAGCTTTGACCTTTGACCAGGCTCGTCAACTTTGTGTACACATCGCTCTTCCCGAAGTTACCTGGAAGGGTATAAAAAGAAACCATACCTCAAAATTAGCACAGAAAAACCGATATCCAAGCTGCGGGCTTAGGAGCAGCTTGTTACACACTTTATGCTTGTTAGAGCTTTTATCGCCGACGTTTGCACACTCACCGGCGTCATGTTTGCTGCCTGGATACGATCCGTCTAACTGGCATATGATCCCATTCGGGCACATGATTGTCTGGTAATTGAGAGCATGGACGCGTTTGTGCCCACTGAAATCGATCTTTTGATCTTTCGACGGCCGGCAAATTGGCCGTGCCGTACCGTCGATAAATCCCCACCAATTTCTCAGCGGGGTTCCCTTGGCGGTGAATGGCCTGAAAACAGTAGGACAATTGTGTAAGCAATTATCATTCGGGCAATTTCGCTGCGTTTTGCTCCTTACCTGCGAGAACCTCTCCAATGTGGGAGTGTTCAGCCAAGAATGGTTGTTGACATCATCAAGGAGATGGGAGAACTTCTCTTCGAAGTGCTGAAGAATGGTGTTCGTCACAGACGATAGAGTCGAACTGTGCCGCCAGAAAACCCCTTCGAGGTCGCGGAGGCGGTTCGGATACGCAAGCCGACGTAAGGTGATGCAAAGGGCCTCATCCCCGCGCACTGCCACCCTTTGCGGAGTGGTCAGTGCATCGGGAATTAGCAATGCCCTCTGCAGCCTGCGTATATCGTCTTTTTCAAATCTAAACGCAGTCGGAAAGACCCCACTGTCCATCGTATCGATGTTGATGAGCCCGTGAACGGAAAGCGGGTTACGGCGATTTTGTCTGAACACTTCTAGACATAACAAGTCCTCTATTTCTGACCACTTCAACTGTGAGAGTAGGAGCGGGTCTTGTAGAATGCTTTTCGGCATTGCGAACAGGTGGTGTCGGATAACCTACTAACGAAACTCGGGGAAAACTCGAACGCGGTGCTCGCAGGCGCACCCAACGATCACACATACTCACGACAACGCGCTACGAGGAATGGCTTGCGTGGTCTTGACTTGGCTCTCGCAATGGCAAACTTCTCTAATTTTCGTAATACGAAGACATTGCTGCTAAAACCAAACCACTGCTGTTGCCAAAAACATACAGTAAACGTAATCAACTATTATTATTTTATTCCCTCAAAACCTAGGCAGTCTTGCTTATAACCATTTTCTGGTAGGTCCAATTACGATCACTAGGAGGAGCAACAGGACTCCTCGCTTGAGCGGACGGGCAACACGCGGCGCTAAAACACTATTCTTGCGCGACGCTCCGCTGGGGCTCCGCTGGGAACTGCGAGCGGAGGGTACAGTAAACCAGCTCTGCTAAAACTCTCTAATAATATCAATATTAATAGTAGGGAATGAGACCACTGTTCCATTGCTCCTGAGGTCTGGCCTGTAAGTTGTTTGAGCCATTTGAAATGAGTGATCCTTTGTTTTCTTACTAATAGCTTTGACAGCCTGTATAAGCCTAAAGTCGGAAAAAGGCGCTGATTCCTTGATAACGATGAAATAAATTGTGTTTCTCAAGGTGCACCCGACCACTGCAAACTATTCACAAAGACCAGCCCACACGATTGTACACTCGCCAGGATGAGATTAATCTTACGCGCTATTTTATTGTTAACGTTAGACGCTATGCTAACGTTGCACGCTATTATTTTTATATTTATATTACGTATAATATGATCCATTCCAGTACATTTATTGCTCTTTATTTTGGATTGGGAAACATTATCTTTCATTTTCTTACGCTAAACGTGTGTGAGAGCTATCGTCCGTTCAGTAGGCCTTGAAATGGAACGACATACAGACTGTGGCTTACACTCTCTGCATTCCTTCCATTGGTCATAGTGATGTGGATAGTTGACACGTGCCGATGCGAAGCAATCTTGGTAAACTAGGATGGCTGCCACGCACACAACGACGTTCATCAGCATTGTGGGACGCCTGGAACAATGTGACCGCTATAATTTATTCTTGCAAGAGCATCACAATGGAACGTGCGAGCATGAAGAACTATAAACTTCATAATAGTGCCACATATTTCTATCTTGGATTCCCGACATTGATGTGCACAAGACCCAGTTAGCATTTTCAGTCAGCGCTGGCACTCTGGACGAGTGGTGGTGGTCTCATTATAGGCATCGGCCTCGTTTGTTGGGCCACTGGGCTGGAACGCCGACTCTACCAACAAACGCCCTGTTTCCCAGAGGACAGTAGACACCTTTAGCATACCGTGTACAGTGTTACCGTTATCGGAGTTGCGGGAGTCCGCCCAGCGCCAGTGAGCGCGCGCTGATCAGTCCTGGTGTGTCAGCTGCCGGGTACGTGGCGCCATCTAGCGCCATGAAGACGATTTGTACGATTGGCTGCGCGCGGACTGCCGGTACTCCGGTGCTGGTAACGTTAACATGGTACACGGTATGCTAAAGGTGTCTACTATCATTTCTCGGCAGTACCGCGATGTCTGTGGTTGTCTTGAAAAAGCAGCTATCCGGTCTGTGACCACATCGCTGCTCGACTGTTTCGTCGATCACTTTATGGCACCTCAGTACTTAACTGGGACGTCACGGAGATCCATAGTTTCAATAGCTAACAGTACAGGGTCAGAATGAATGAGAAGATCAGCAATTTGGTCACTGGCCTACGATCAAAGGCCTAGCATCGTCGTGATCACCTCTGTTACGTCGTCTGGCTTTCACGGGCAAAACTCTTGAAATTTTGAAAACCTTTAAGACACCGTTGAGGAAATATTTAATGTAATGGTTCATTATTCTGATATTTAGCAAAATATTTCTTCTAAAGTGCTTAGAGCGATCACGTCGAACAGTTAAGACTGCCATAGAAAACCAATCGAGAATGCTTTTGACGATAGCAAAAACGCGAATAAAAAAAATACAACACTGCCTTGCCGTCGGGTGATCTGGGGATATATAGATTGTTATAGTCAAGTTTTGCATTAACAGAAAAATTGCTCTCATGAACGAATTCCTGCTCAAAAATGCTTCTGTCCAGAATTTTTGGGTATGTAAGATAGTACTCTCGCTGAGACGTTATCTTCCTATCTTCTGGCACTATGGTTGTTTCAACGCAAGCGAAGGCATGTTGCCCAGCCTTCCGTGTATTTTGTTTTCAACGGGGCAAGGACGTTTGCTGATGACCATCTGATTTTCGCTTGGACATAAGGCTCTCCGCCTGCGCTACTTGTCTTATGTCTTTGTCTTCTCTTAAATGCATGGTCGGCCACTTGTGTTTCAGTGGAAAAAGTATGCGTTCATAATTGATGACACCAGTGTTAAACACGGTAAGAAGTTTGTGCACTCACTCGGTAGCCTTGAGTTGAAACTTGGTCTAAAGAACGCACAAAAAAGACAGCTGAGAGAAGCTGAGAGCACTTTTCCTACTCCGAAGCTCTAGAAAATGTTGACTAGAGAAAATAATATAAGTGCTCTGCCATTTCGAGCTCCATATACCTTGCACGAATGGCATTCTTTCTTTCCTTTGTTTCAGGACTCTCTGAGATAAAAGATGCACAATATGGTATGCCACATAAAGAGCAGCCGAAACAAAGAATTGGGAACAACTCGCGTGCAGGGCGGCCGAGAGTTTCGCTGAGACCGAAAGAGAGAGCACAACGAACACCGCTGTAGACAACGTTCTGACTTATCTGAAAACGATTCAAAGAGCGCTGCCCTCATGATATTATCTTATATTTTTGCAAAGTGCTGAAAATTATCTAATTGCGCTTTAGTTATTTTTCCATAACATAGGAACCAATTGAGATGTACTGAATCAATATATTTCCAAAAAAGGAAGGAGAAAAATATATGCGCACCTAATTTTATTAGGATATATTTTATAACAAAAATTTTTATTTCAATACCTGCGTCTCACCTAAAATGAAATTCTGTCAAAATTGGTATATTGGCCGTTTGCTACGCGACTGCGGAGACTACAAAGCTGCTTTGACCGTACGAGCGATTCACCCGGTTGCCTTCCACCTCAAAGATTCTTTACTACTGTAGTGTCGGCTGCAATCTCGGAGGCCATGGAAACCGAGCGCTTTGGTATCTACTCGCGCTTCTCTATCGTTTTGGTCGGTCCATCAAAGCTCAGCTTTGTAGCTGCTTATCTTGTTACAGCTAACTGGTGACGACTTTCAGCGATACACTTCTCGAGGTATCAGTGTAATGTAACATTCGCAGTATTCTTAGTGACAGATAGACCACAAATATTCCACAGCTCAAAGCAACTTTCGGAGTTCATGCATCTTAATTTGTATTTGTGCGCTCGACAAAAATCGGACTTCCACCACCCACAAGGTTCCTCAATTTCACCAAGACACCCGTCGCCAACGTACCCTCCTTACGCCCGTGTCGCCAACGTGTTGTGTCCCTGCCTGTGTCTTTCTACTACGTCCCGTTCGTTGCGCTGTACTCGTCGAATATCGAAACCAACTCGCCCAACAACTTACCTTGTGGAACCTCCTTACACATCGTAATCTGCTTGATGATACCAGGTACCATCCATTGGCACCGTGTTTTCTTTTGCTATGGTGAGCGCGCGGTTAGGGGCATGAAAGTTTGCCGTAAAATGGAAAGTGTGCTTTGGATCTTAGGGACAACATTATTCGCGAGCACAGTGATTTTCGAGAAGAGGGTGTGGGCTATACAACCCTGTATTTGGTCCGTCTACCTCAGCGGTCTCCTTTCTGAGGCACCAAGACAGCAATATATGAAGTGCAGTCAGCAAGAGTTGTACATCTATGTCGTCCTTAGTAAATTCAAGAACGTAACAATATTTTTATCCACATATTTGATTACAATCTTAGCCCTCCAATGAGGGTCGTTACAAGGAGGGAACAAATACAAATACTATTCATTACCATTGCCAGCAGAGTACAATCATGAAACAAAATAAGAAATTAGCACACATTTCTGCACACACATATATACATTAAAATTTGTATACTTCAGTACTCTCCACTACATGACTAGGTTTTGTGTTTGGTATATCAATAAGATGACTAAAAAAGAATACCGGTAGACATCAGTATTTGCATTATTATGTTGTAGTGCTTTACCGTATCTATTTTTTTTTCGTAAAGCATGCTGCACAGGTAGTTTTACATAATATTCATTGCTTAATATCAATGTCTCCGGCACTGTATGAAAAAAAAAGTTTAAAACGACGCTTTATTCTTTTGATTTTCAGCATTTCTAGTGCACAGTTCTGTGGCATGTGTCACCGACACAGTGCGGCGATACTTGGAGCATATAAAATGTGCTTATATATTGTTTTCTTTCCTTTTTTATGCTCTTGTGGTTGGAGCAGCATACAGCATTTGCATATTCCAGAAGTGGCTGTATAAAGGTCTTCCAGGTAATCAACTTTATTTCTTTTGTCAAGTTTGTTAGCTTACTCATAAGAAAGCAAAGCTTCGGGTGAGCTTTTCAGCAGATATTTTCGATGTGAATGCACCAGTCTTGATTATGTGTTAATCTAACTACCAATTACCTGAAACTATGTACCTCAAGCAAGGCATTTTCTCTTCTAGTATTTTCAAATGTTATAAGGTTCTGCTTTCTTGTTATTTGCGTGAACGCGATTTTTGTACTTACTTTGTATACTCCAGCTTAGACACTACGATCTTAGTGATCTAAGCCATCTATTTGGTTTAATCTGATCTTACGGGGAAGCTACAAAGTACTAAATAAAGAATCATCGCCAAGAAGTTTAATCGTGACAGAAAGGTCCACGATGGCCGCAAGATTATTATTCATATATAATAAACTATAATAAGAATAAAGGGAGCCTTACTGCACTCCAGACAGTGATTCACACTTCTCTGGTATGCTTTTTCGGACTCGGACACTTTCAAAACACATTTTAAGTGCTCCTTAATCTGGAATACTATAGCTACCCTAATTCCTAGCCTTTGCAATTTAAAGAGTAATTTCTGATGCGGAACTTTGTCAAACGTCTATGCGAAGTTTGAACACACTACATTTATCTGCCGGAGTTCGTCTATAGGTCTACAAAAGCCAAGGACAGCTTCGATTAACAGTGTCACTGCTGAAAGGCCAGACAGGAAACCATGCTGAAATGGACATAATAATTTATCATTTTGGAGCTCGATATCTGTCACAGCCTCTTGTGAAACCAGGACATAATCACAACAGGCAACTACCCACTCCACTGATGCTGTTGTTAGTGTCATATATTTTGTCCGGTTACTCAGTACTCTGAAGCGGCTGACTTTTACATAACAGCAAGGCTTCTAAGTAGGAAAGTGTGTCTGTTTCTTCTTTGCAAAGTGTTTCTGTTTTTCTTCTTTCCATCTTTGCTTTTAGGCCTATAGCAAATTAAAAATTGCTTCTTTATTTTTTAGAAATTTTACGCCGGAGTGCAGCATGTCACGAAAGGAAAAAAAGCTTTTATTGCACAAGTCTGCTCTCTTGAAAGAAGAAAAACAAACACCCAAAAACACAGCCCTCCCTCGCTGCCTGTTTGAGACCCGAGGCATACAAAGGCCTTATGCTGATTGCTCGCATGTGTTTGTTTTCAGGGTAGTCTTTTAAAGCAGTCTCCGCTTACGTGGCTTTTCACGTGCCAATTTTCCCCGTCGGTTAGTTAAAGCAAAATCCAAACAGCACTTTACTGAAAATGCAAGAACGACATGACCTACAACCTGCTGCTTCAAGCCGGTTATAAACTTCATACCCGGAAATTCTGCGCAATTTGTGGTCGAGCGAGAGCCCTTATATTTGATCTCTCTTCAATCTGCCGCTGGTCGCCAGTTATTCTAAGTTTCATGCACAACTACAACTTTTTGGTTAATACATTTATTATACCACCACATAATGTGATCAGTCTTGTATTAGTTAAGAAACTTCCATACGCCAGCACGCTTCTGCCTGCCAAGATAAACAAGTGTGGTGATCATGCAGATGCGCGAATGTCTAACGAGTTAACTGAAAATGTCTCATATGTACTGTAAGTTTTGGATGCATCTTTGTCATCAAGTTAAGAAAAATGAACCAGACAGGAACTTCAAGGCGTCTAGCCGTGTACGGAATAAACTCGTTCCGGCCCGGAAGCGGTGGATGTTTAATCCTGACATACATTAGTTTGGGGCAACCTAAAAAGATTGAATAGTAATAAGCCCGTGCCTGCACCACTGACGTATAACAGGCTTAATTCCATTTGAAAATAAAAGAAAAGACCCGATGGCAATGGTAATTTTACCACCCGTAGGTAGAGGAAATGGAAAAAAAATGAGAGGGTAGGGAAGCTACATAGCGACCCACAGGCGGGGTAGCGGGCCCGGGGAGACTCTCCTGATCTTACCTGAGACGTAGCGGAGAGGATGGGTGAAATAGATAGGTTGTTTGGTTGTAGGGCAGGGGTTATGGGTATAGTGGTAGGAAAGGGGACAGCGAGATTTTTCTCTGATTCTTCGAATGCCTCGACTCCATTGGTGGCCTGCCTGGCTAGGGCAGGGAGGGTGTCAAAATGCCAAATGGTCCGGTCCCGCTCACGGGATGTCCGGCCACCAACCAATCGAAACGGACTCCAACCGCCGGAGACAGGAGAACCTAGCCCGGGGTCGGCTACCTCAGGCCCCTTAACGACTTTCAGTGTTTGTTTTTCCAACCTGCCAGCTACTAACCGTCGAGTGCTTCTCGCGGTTTTTCAGACACCGGAAGTATGTGTGGTGTGACCCGGCCAGTAGAGGCTTAGGCCGTCAGCCTATCGGCCCTCCGGCCCTCGGCACCATGACCTAACACCTCCGCGGGGACCCACCAACCATGTACTTATTTTCTCCCCTAGCTTGCTCCACACCTACTGAGAAGGGAGTGTGTAAGGCTGGGCTGACTTGGCCACAAACCAAGAACGCGGCTTAAGGTGAGATCATTCGGGCCTACTCCGCCGGCACTTCACAACATCGACGGTTTTCGCACAGGTCGTTCTACAACCTCCAACCTCGGCGGCCCGCAATGACCACGATGTCCCGCGGTCAGCCGTGAAGCCGCTTCACCGAGGCATCGCTTCCGAGGGGCCCGACTGCTGTGAACCCCCTGGCGGACCTTCTTTCTCCGTAACCATAAACCGGCGCCTCAGTCGCCAGACGTGCATGCCACCGCGTGCGGAGGGAAGTTGCATGCATTTGAAAGCCTTTTGAAATTTGTACATGCCTTCCGTGCCGGATTTCGTGGGTCCAGCCTGAGTATAAACCCAGGCCTGCCTCCGCTCAAGCATCGGACCTCACGAGCGCGACTGGCCCTCACAGTCGCCTGGGAGTCGCTGCCACTCCCATGGGGTTTTGCATCCCCAGAGGATGGGCCCCGGCCAACCCATCCCCACTGCTGGCGTTCCACCGGAACAAAACCTAGGGCATAGCAGGCTGCAGAGTCGGATTTCCTCCCTTTAATCCTGACAGACGAGTAGCAATAGATGACGTTCATAGTTTTACACCCAGAGGGCAGCATAGGAGACGTTCTGCTGGGACACTTCTCCAGTGTCACCATCCCTGCATGCGTACGCCCCAAAGAAACAGTCACATTTTGATGTGATAGCCCAAGATAATTTTATTCTCGTGGGCCGACTACAGGCTCCTTTAAAGAAAGCTTCGTGTATTGTCCAGTTGGACTCGTGACAGAGGCCAATATGGGGATAGAATTATGCCTCTGTGAGGACATCCGTCCGTCCGCCCGTCCGTCCGTCCGTCCGTCCGTTCATCCATCTTGGGTGATCGGTTAGCGCTCGGTGACGAGTAGAGCTGCCCCTATTTTGCGCCTTCCACTCAGAACACGTCCGCACGGCGCTTTATGTCTCATATCCGCTTGTGCCAGAGATGAGAAAAAAAAAGATAATGTGGACCTCTTTGGCTCTATCATCTAGTGATGTGTATACGAAATTCAGCAGCATCTTTCGGTTCATGATATGCAGCGCATTGATAACCGATATAAGAAGCACAAGAACCGCACACATGTGGTGATGAAAAGCTTTTATTCAGTCGAGGTAAAGAAGTGAGGCTATTTAACGAGCCCAGCAATGGGTGGAGTCCTTTTTCCGGGACCCCATTGGTCGAAGCCGCAGCTTAGCCCTCTTGACCACTGCCCTTTGAGCCTGAAGGTCCGAGCAGCCAAGCAGGGCCGCCTCCCATTCCTCTCTGTTAGGGTTAGGGTTGGGTGATAGCGCTTACTTGCGCTGGCAAGCCCACGCCATGTGGCAAGTGTCGACCACCTCTCCACAGTGTTGGCACTTGCCATTGAATGCGGAATCGATGTGTTTCAGTACTGCCAGGCAGAGCATTGTATTGGTGAATAATCGGAGTTGAATGTATGCGTTTGCTTTCCTCAGTTCCTTTGCAGGGACTCTGTTCTAGTGATACCTGTCCCTGTTATAGGATGTGTAAAGAGAGTGAGTAGCCATCCTCAGGTTCTAGGTGCACAGGAGCCAATGGGAACGCCGGTGTAAGACCGCTCGGTCCGGAAGGAGTGCTGTGTCGCTTAAAAAAGCGTGTCCAGTGGCTACTTCTCCAGGGCTTAGTATGTAATCGCCTGTTCTCGCTCTCTCTTATACGGGTCCAATTGGACTTATTTTTGGAGGTGTGGCGGAGAGTCAGAGCTTGGGAGACTTTTTGGCGGCCCAAATAAAACTTAGAAATATTCCGGGGTTTCCGTTACAATATTGCATTTCTTGACTGGTTTCCTACAATGCTTTTTTTTAATTTCTCATATTGTTTTTTTTGTGTGGCGTTAGCAACAGAGCCTACTTCTTTCTTAGCACAGAATATTCTAGGGATTGGTGAACGTCACAAGGTTTTTGCGCCTTTTCTTCAATCGCTTTAGTGTTCTTTACGAAAATCCGAAGAGATAGTAGATAAAAGTAAATGAAAAGCGGAAGAAACATGAAGGGAGGCTTGCAGCGGAAACATATCATATAATTACTCAAATCAAGACCTCAGCTTGCGTAGCAAGTGCCACGGGGGTGACCGAATAAAATTGGGACATAAACTGAACAGTTCCGCCGCGGCAACACGGCACTTTTTTGCACACCGCATTTGAGCCTTTTCTATCTTCAACTACCTGCAGCTAGTTCTTCTCTTCCTATTCTGGCGGTGTGGTTGATGAGACCGCCGGAGGCATCTTCCTGAAGACGCATAGCATGCGACCACTTTCAGCGTCAAAATAAGAAAGTTTACGGGTACCACACTGATACCAGGGAAACGGACATCATGACAAATAACTTCATCAGCACCGACACCGCTGGCACTGGCACAAATATTTTGAAGTGAAGGACAGGAACGTAACAAACTACTGCAAACACAAAAATGGAGTTAAAGAAAGACAGACAGCTTCGAAAATCACTTTGGGGGCAGTTATGAAAACAAATGTATGCAAATGACATACTTGATTTGACTGAATGCCTTAGTTCATTCAAGATGCCGAGGAAAATAGCATCAAAATACTAGGACAAAATTATGCAGTTAATTGCAAAGTTCATATAACTAGATGGAGCTGTGTGTCTTCACCTCTGCCCCCTGCATGTAGAGAATCTCTGGTAAAATTTAGAAATTTTTCAATTAATGTTTTACTTGACTGTGTCTTAAAGAAGTGTAGAGAGGGCAAAACACGCATAGAACGACCAAACTATGTGTTTCGTGTTTAGACGAACTAGCAAGACAATTTTCAGCGAGATCGAATATCGACTGAAATTGAAAAAGAAAGGTACTTTTTACTTCTCAGTTCATGATCTATCAAAGTAAAAATTTTTTCCTGGGAGTAAGATAATTTTTCGGAAGCAAGGTCCTCTAACAGGTACCTAAATGCCTGTATAGCATATTATTCTTGTAGCAGGATTGTATTTGTGTGCACTTGGCGTAGACATATCGCTGTTTTAATTAGAGTGAATAGAGCACGCTGCAAATTATCACTAAGACATCTGACTGGAGAAATCGTTTGAGCACGTCGGCTTTACTTCATCCAAGAATTGGCATATCAATGGGAACATATAGACTCGAGCGATGCCTAGTGTGCGATTTGCAGGTGGCTTTATCACAAATATGATACTAATGCAGCTGCTGTTTCTCCTCAAGTTATTGGTGTAAATGAAAGCTTAGATTTTTTCCTCTGTACATGGCATTTTGAGTGCCCCAAGGTACTAAAAGAGCAATCCTCTTTAATGTGACTGTCTCGCATCTTTTTTTATTTTTGCTTTTTCGGGGCGTCACTGTGCTACTGAAGAGTGCAGCGTCGAAGATCGATGCTAAAATTACAATTGTTAGGATGGTGATAAGGAAAATAATCGTGCGCTATTAATTCCAGTGTAATACTGAGTGCATTACATAACTTCAACGTCGTTGTTCTTCTAAAGAGCATGATAGTTGGGATCAGTCTTCACCACAACTACTCTGGAGTGTTCTTTTGTAAGCAAGGGCTGGTTTTATCGGAGGAGGCTTTAGCCTAGAAATCGCTGACTAACTGCGACTGCTGTTTCAAATTTTTGTCATAGGTTGTTCCTGAATAGCGGTTGATTTTCTGCGACATTTTCTGTCGTGGATATTACGATTGCGATTTATAATAATAATATTAATAATAATAATAATAATAATAATAATAATAATAATAATAATAATAATAATAATGGTTTTTTTAGGGAAAGGAAAGGGCGCAGTATCTGTCTCACATATCGGTGGACACCTGAACCGCGCCATAAGGGAAGGGATAACGGAGGGAGTGAAAGAAGAAAGGAAGAAAGAGGTGCCATAGTGGAGGGCTCCGGAATAATTTCGACCACCTGGGGATCTTTAACGCGCACTCACATCGCACGGCACACAGGCGCCTTAGCGTTTTGCCTCCACAAAAACGCAGCCGCCGCGGTTCCGATTTGCAAGTATTGTTTTCACGTCTTACAGAACTTGATAAGATGAGCACTTCGGTGACGGTCTGTACAAATGTAATGGTAACTTACTTCTGGCGTAATAGGAGCCAGCTATATAGCGAGCCGCCGCTGTGTTGGCTCAGTGCTTATGGCGCTCGGCTGCTGACACGAAAGACACTGGTTCGGACCAGGCCACAGCGGTCGAATTTCGACGGAGGTGATATTCTAGAGGCCCATATACTGTGTGATGTCAGTGCACGCTAAAGGACACCAGATGGTGGAATTTTGCGGTGCATTTGACTACGGCGTCCCTTATAGCCTAAGTCGATTTGGGACGTTAGACCCTCAGCCGTTTATCTTATAAGTGTAATATTTGCAGAACGCTTATATCCCCTTTGAAGAGATTAGTGCCTTGGCCGTTGTCATACGCAGAATATTTGTGCTAACCGCATCATTTTTGGCCCACATATTACAACCGAGCACTTGAGCAAGCTATCGCGAGCACGCTTAGGGTTCCGGAAAAGCGCCTTAGCAAATTTACAGCATAAGAATCCTGAATTCTACTCAATGAAATTGAAAACCGTTAAGCAATTTTGTCGCTTTGTTGTAAATTCCAGTAAAAAGGCTCAGATCGCCCTGGCTTACTGAAATTAAATTGCTAACCAAATGGCACCTGGAAAATTTAACAGGCAGTGTTATTGCAGTATGAGGTAACAGGTGGTGGAATGGACATGTTTAATTCAGGGGTTTACAGATAGTGCACTTCAAGCTTCGGCCCGCATCCACGAATCACGAGAAGTGATCGTCTCCACGTTGAGCGCTGTTGTCCACCAAACTCGCAGGTTTCATGACTCGTCTCCGGAACCGAAGTAATGAGTGCTCTCGACAGCGCTTCACCCGTACGGGAACGGTTTTTTGACTACAGTGGAGATGCACTCCTGCAAAAGTGAGTAAGCTTCAGCATGGATCAGTCTGTCAATCCGTCACTAGGCTATTCACTGAAATCATTACCATATCGAGCAAACTGCCAGTCAATAAATCACTCAGTAAAAGATGAACCAACCAATCAGCACATCCTTAAATTAAGCACTGAACAAGCCAACTAATTTTATTCATTTATTTATTTATGTCACTCCTTGTTCCTACCTACCTACCTTCCTGTCTGTCTGCCTACTTGCCTGCCTGCCTCTGTCTTCCCTTGCCTCTGCCTGCTCCTCCCTCTACGTGCCTTCCTCTGCATGACTGCACCTGCCTGCCTGACTCTGCCTGGCTGCTTCTGCCGGCCTAACTCTTCCTCCCTTTGCCTGCCTCTGCCTTTACCAGCTTTGCCTGCCTTTGCCTCTACCGGCCCCTGCCTGCCTGTTTGGCTGCCTGCCTCTGCCTGCCTGCCTGCCTACCTACCTACCTGTCTGTCTTTCTGTCAGACTATCTATTTATCTATTTATGAATCTATTTATCCATCTATCCAGCCGGTCTGTGTCTCTGTCTGCCTATGTGTCTAGGTTAGATATTCACGCTTTATAAATTAGAACATAGTGAAAGCTTAAAAGATGGGCCTATTCCCCAAACAAGACATGTTGAGAATTAAGAGCTGTTGTGCCAGGTAGGTAATGAAGGGTGGCGTGAGCTAAGCTGACTTTATCATTGTGAACATGCAGAGAGAGGGAGAAAAAATACTTATTTGAAGACAACACGACGGTTAAAGGCTGTAAATATTTCTAATGCATAAGCCACACACATTCGTGAGCTGTAAAACTGCGTTACACGCGTCAGCGTTCAGTGAAAGCAGTCATTACTAGCTAGTACTTGCGTAAAGCTTTCGACTGCACTCCTCTACAGGTTTGAAACATATCTGTGCCGCGCAAAAAAAAAGACGTTGACAAAGAAACACCCAAGACAGGACAGGGGCTGTAATGTCTTGAGTGCTCGCTTGTCTGCGTCTTTTCTTGCAATAATCGTGTATGTTTCAGGAATAAACAAATTTTACACAACCGAAAATTTGATCAAAACTCTAAAAATTGATTGCGTTGCTGCTGGCTGTCAGTTGAGACACTTGGCAGGCACGAGCTGTTAGTTAGATGATATGAGCAAACGAAGCTAGCTGAAGAGCTGGTTTGGACATCATTAAACATAAGGAAAACCTATTTCTACCTGATCCTGCGGATGAGGAAAACACTGCAATAAAAACAGCGTTAACTAAACGAAGAGGAAACGGGAAGAGCTCTATTAATTAGTTTGGCTGCAAATACATTTAAAAACGGCCAATGGAGGTAATTTTGTACCCAAATAGCGCGTTGTCCGGATGATGGCAAAGTTCAAACAGAAGCGGTGGTAGGTTAATCGTGGGCAGTTGCCCGAAACTTTCTTATGCTGAGATTTATCACGCGATTTGTTTCCGCGTTAAAGGCGTAGCACGGAGAAATCATGCATCACGCAGAACTTCGTACAGAAACAATAAGCAGAGGCAAAACCACTCACTGAAAGGGCGTCTGAAAATTTCATCACGGCAGTTCTGCTGACGCGAGGCTGCAAGTTAAAAGAAATCAAGCCTTACATAGAGTTCGAAACATTTTTTTTTGTAACCCTTAGGAAAACACTGAAATGCAAGATGGACGTTTTGGAATAGACGCCCAGGACTCCAGTGTCACCTAAAAGCTTCGATTCATATTAGAATGTCCTCCAGAGAATTTGTAAAAAGGTTTTATTTCACCATGACCTTCATTTTCTGGTTGAAAGTTCTGAAAAGGTCTTTTCGTTCAAGAAATATTTCGGTTTGAAAGGGCGATAAAGATAGCTAAATATTCGGTATTATTACTCTGCCCTCCCTGGAGGTGTGTGTGAGTGCCCCTTTTTGTAGCCGCCAATTTACTGCTTTGGAATGAAATAAATCTTTTTTTTTTCCTAATATTTGTTTAAATACCCATTGTGGTACGGCTACATAAGGTGTTTATAGAACAAAAAAGTGACAATACAAGATTTATGCACCTGATCGCCTGGAAACGTGCGTGTCTGCAGCGGCCACTGAGTAACTTCACTATCCCACCGGCGAACACGCGACTTCGAATGCAGTCCTGAAATTGGCGGTGGTAGTTTGTCCGAATGCAATAGCCAACAACTCAAAGCCAAATTTTTTCGTGTAACACTTGTTCCAAACTGGACTTTATACCCGGAGCATATTTAAGCTGAGAAAAATTCTAATCTCACTTCAGGTGTTCCACTTCCACTTGTACATGAGAAAGGACATGGAAACTTCCATCTGTCTAAAAGCCCTCGCCACAAATAAATGTAACCCGGCTATACAAAAGCAAGCTTATAATTTGAGCTAAAATTCTTTCTCACCAGAGCAAATTATTTCAGGCCGGAATTAAACTTGGACACTTGTTTGACCGAAACATTTCATCTGAGTCATACTAGGTGGCAGTAGAAGGTGCGCCCGGGTGGCAATATAGTGTAGGTCTTTTTTCATTTCAGTAACGCATCTAACCGGGAGCGATTTTAGCAGAGCATTTTACTCGATCGACAGGGCATATTCAACCTCTGTCCCCAGAATACAAACATTTAGCCGGTTACGAAAAGTGTACATTCATAAACAATTTTTTGACATTTTCCGAGTAGCAGACGTGCTTTTCTCTTACAAGAATAAAAAGGAACACTAGTCTCTAGCTTGGCCTAGTAAAGTTCAAGCCAGCGCTTACCGAATTCTCGAAGAGGGTAGTTTTCGTGCAAAGAGCCATGATTGCCAGCTGCAAAAAAAAAAATGAAAGGGCACCGAAGATCGTTGAACAAATATTTTAAAGATTTTTCATATTCGTCTTCGCAAGTCCGAGACCAGTGGGAACACTAGACTCTATTAAAAGGATCTCTCCTCCCTTTCGTTTTTTTCATTATCTCCTATCCATCCCAAAAGATAAGTGATCCTTCCTCTGCACCTAATAGTAAAACGGTGTGCTCGCCTATCCGTCTGCTCGCCACGGAGCTGCAGAGCCTCCTCTTTGAGGGCAAGTCGAAGCACCAACCACCCGACAAGGACAGCCGGAGTAGTAGGACATTTTAGCCTTCAAACCAATTTTTTCGACAAAAAATGCGTTTTCAGCTCCGAGAAAGCCAAGTCTAGCAGGATAGGCCACAAAACGAGTTTTTACAGATGACAATAATTGGATGTAATTGTCTTCAGTGTTCGTTTAGCACGAGGGTAACAGTAACGTCCAGCGATTTTTTTTTCTTAATCTTAAAGTGAAATAGCGCATGCCTTTCAAGAGTTGGGTGGGTGGTGTTTTTGGGCAGGGGGAGAAAAGATCGTGAGAACTGCCGAGCAGGATACGATAGCTATCACAATTTCTCATCTTAACCCTAGAATAGGACGAACGGCATTAATTCATTCTTTTTACACGTTGGTTTTTTTTTTGCAGAACAACGTGCGAAAAAGCCTAAAAGGAACTGCGTAGGCGTACAGTCCCAGGAATGGGCAACCTTACCGATTCGGGGCTCTCACATGCGTGGGTCATGTCCTGTGGGCTAGTGCTCTCCTTGAAGCACCGCATAATTATCGCCATAAAGTGTCTGTCCTCCATCTGCGGTTTGTTCAAGAACGGAGTAGATGGTTAGAGGCAACTAAACCTTCTTGGCCGGAGAAGAACGGCCTGAAATGAACGACCGCCTTTTGAGCGCGGTGCTGATTTGTTGACAGTTTCATATCAGTTAAGGGTGAAATCGAGCTGTACGCGAAAAAAGAAGCTTCTGACGCTCATGAAGTTTTACGTTGTATTTTACAATGCGGGTAAGGTAAACAGAGAAATGTGAAGAACACCTAAGCTACGCGTGAAGTTGGGAGGTCTTCTTTTTTTACCTGCCATGGCCCACCTTCTCTTACATTGTTGTAAAAGATAACGAGAAGATAGCTCTAATATAAAAGAAAGCATATTATGGGCATTAAAGGGACTATGCAATAAATTAATTGTAATTACGTAAAGCAGGCGAGAGATAGGCATTTCATATCACTCGTCACCCCATCGCAAAAATTTTTGAGCTAGCATCAATAACAACGAAGATATAGACGATTAAAAATTACGCTCCTCCTCTCCCCACTCATCTCGTACACGCCGGGCATAGACAAAAATAAAGAAAACAGCTCTGGGACTGGGCCTCATTCATCAATGCGTCATCAGATGACGTTCGCTTTGCGACTTCCAGTTGTCGCTCCTAGCACCCCAGCAGCAGTGTCGGCGGCGTGGCGGCATCTCTCTCGTCTCTCTTCGCCTTCCTGGATTGCGGCGCGCGTCGGGCTTCTTTGCTTGTCATAGGAGACGGCAGAGGAAAATTTGAAACCATATGCGCGAAGGCAATGCCCTGGCTCGCGCTTGCCCGAGAGGGTCGCGCGGCGGCACGAGCAGACGATTTTCACGGCTACCGGAAGTGTGACCGTCACGTGGTGGCCGCCGTGTCTCCAGCGAATAAGAGCGTTTGGTGGCCTGCTGACGTCAAGAATATAGTGACGTCTATTTTCGCGATTTTAGTTTCGAAATCGGTCACTACGAGCACACCAATCGGCCCACGAATTAAAAAAAAACGGTTTTTGAGAATTTATAATAAACTGCCGGATCAGTTCTGAATACTCATACTTGGTGTGAATGCTCTTAGTACCATTTCTGAGCGTTTAAAACATTTACAAGTGAATTTTTATTCGTTGCATAATCCATTTAAATCAAATAAATATTTTGTAGGTTTGGCCGTGAAGAACATGCATCCCGTTGTTCTGACCTGTTTTAATCTGGATGTGCAATGCCTTGAGGTAACTTCAACATGAGTTTATATTAACGACATCATGCGTTCACGTAGCAGTACTGATTTTCTCTTTCATATTGGCGCTACCCTCGAAGTCGGCAGCAAACAATTACTGGATATAGATACGCAATAAAAAGACTTGTTTTCTTTTTGTCACGCGTGATAATTTACTGAAATGTCGGTAAATGTGGCGAAACTTCCGTGCTGAATCAGAGAACATGAGTACAAGTGCCTGGGTTGCGAGGCGGCGCTGCGAAGAAATTTTTCCTCTAGACGATGCGTTCCGTAAATTTTACTCTGGCAAACGCACTTTTGTAAAACCCACGGATGCAATGTTCATGCAGGCAAGAAAAGGGATCGGAATTAAAAAGAAATATCTATTTACATCAAGCAATCCAGGTAGCATTTATTCAATAACTGACACAAATCCAATTCTCAGCTTCCGCACACCGAAATCAGAGAGAAATCGCAGTCTGCATAGAGCACTATGCATCCAGTCACGGTGTTTTTCCTTGCTATGCGTCATTATAGTATCCAACAGTATCGTATGTGTTAGAGAGCAATTTTTTATATTCAGACTATTTCATTTCCGTCTAGGGCCAAAGTACAGAAGTAGAAAAGGTTGGGTTTCTTTTTTATACTTTTCGCAATGCGAGAAATTATATATGTCCTCTAAAGGCAATGATGAACATTCCCGAAGCGGAATTGCTATCGCCACGTCTGTATGTGAACGACTGATTGAAGCACGACATCTAATAAAAGCTTTTATGCATTTCTGTGCTCGACGTGGCCGACCTCTGATTTCTCTCCTGCAGCCGTTTTCGCTGTTCTTTTAGTAAACCTCCGTAAGATTCAGACAGTCTTACAGTGTTCCAGTATTGACCCTCTCGGAAGCTGGCAGGCCAAGTGGCAGATATTTGTCTCAATATGTTGCCAATAAAAACGAGAAATAGAGTGTCATCCCTGCACAAGTGTCGCGCTATACATAAGCGGAAAATTCGTATGTGTCTGAAAGTCACCTATATTGGATTCGTCTCTATTTAAGCAGTGGCTGCGAGGATACAACTCGGCTCACGAACTCTTTCTGTTTCATCCGTGTACACGTCTCTGAGCAGACGGTATGGTTGTATTGGTTTCTACAGCAACTTTGTGACCACTACCCATTTTGACGAATTGTTTGCGGTGATTTCAGATGCCCCCCCCCCCCCCCCTTTATCTCTCTCTCTCTGAGTTGACAGGAACACGAATTCCCGCGGACAAAAATTTCTAGATATCACTGAAAATTTTGAGCAATGATAGAAGTGCCGCATTATATCTGCCACTAGCCTCAGCCTCAGCTTTAGGCCTGATTTGCCTTCACGGGACGTCCGGGGGAAGTGGCGAACCACACCTGACGGCATGGGGGTAACCATTGCGCAATGTTTGTGCTTGTTGACGGCTTCACGTTGACAGAACTGCAGACAGCCCTGAGCGACCATTTATGTCGCTGTGCACCTGGTCCCGACGACGTCCTCAAGAAAATGCTTTAGAACTACTCTCTTGGCTGGAAGCAGGTGTTACTGAACTGCTTCATTCAACTTTTGGAAGCGAGCGACATTCCGCTGTCATGGAAAGTGGTTTGTGTTGTGGTCGTGTTCAAGCCTGGCCTCCTATTATCGTGTGTCACGGATATCCTGTGGAGCTAAGCTGAAGGAAAAGCTGGTGGATGCTCGCCAACCTTTGTGTTTAGAGGAAATCAAGGCATATATCGTCATGCGTCACTGGATTCTGCGCGGGTTTGTGTGCCCACGTCTTAGACCTGGTAAGAAACATTGAACATGAGACGGTTTTCGGTTCTTAGCCACTGGCCATTTTTCCTGGTGCTGCTAAGAGTAAAACTGAAGCCTATCACAGCGCCTTTGAAAGTTCCATGTGGCACAGTTTAACGAAATAGGTGTACAGAGCCATCTCCTAATATTCATTCCTTCGTTCATCCGTCATCGTTCGACCCGAGCGCTGTTAGGTTCCACTCAAGTGCGTAAACGGCTCCCTGAGGCAAGTGTTGTTTATTGCGCATTTTATCTTCGCAATGGCTGGTCATCCCGAAGCCTTGCAGAACAATCTCAGGTGGCAGACAACCTCGCCCATGAAGCGCATTCTTAGAGTTCTTTAATAAAACTCGCTCAAGCTGCCACGTTATGCTTCAAAGATAGGTCCTCAGCCGTTTCAGATTCCTGTCGTGTGCTCGAAACCAAACGGATGCGACCAAGGGACTCAACAGACCTGAAGCCACTTTACTACACCACATTTGCGCGGGCATGCACACTGCTTACATGTGGAAGCATAAGACAGACCTAGCATATTCTTCGCAGTGTTCTTACTGTACTGTATGCGGATAATGAAACGTTATCTCATGCGCAGCCCGGAATTCAGCGCGAAAAGGTGCGCCCTACTCGCTTCACTGCATAGGGCAGAATCACTACACAGTTTATTTCACAACATCGTTTACCGCCACGGAAGCCACTGATTTAGACAGGAGGTTCCCGCGTTTATTTAAAATACCCTCCGAGACTCTGACCTGAGCTTCTGATGGTGACAATAGCCTTTGATGAAAATTGTGAAAGTTGCGCGCATGACGACATAAACATAGCATGTCACATGATCTCCGTCGCAAATATTCGATTTTTATCGGCATCTAAATGTTGCTACGCTAGAGAAATATTTGGCCCAATAATTGCGAGGCTAATTCCACAAGTAGCTGAAGACAAACTAAACCACCTCACTCAAAGATTGGTGGAGGAGCCATGTAACAGAATTGGCAGTCCCGCAGCAGCACTTTCTGGACACCTTCGATGCCTGAAGAAGCCCAATTTTTCAAGAAGTCCAACCTGAAGCCGTGCAAGCAAACCCGGCTGTATTGTGGGCCGGCTCACTTCATCAGCGAGACCCGGCATTCTTCAGCGGAACCCGTGAGCATAATGTGGGTGATTGGCTTTCCTCTTACGAATGGGTAAACCTCTACAACCAATAAGATGTTGAAGTAGAACTGCATAACATTATTAATGCACGAAGCATTACAGGGCCCATGACGGCATATATTGACCGTCGCGTTAAACTGCACCGGAAGCGCTGAGTAGAAAGGAAGACAGATGAGCCAGCGTGACGACTACAAACCAGAAATGACGTTACAAACCGGTACTGAAGGCGGCAAATGATATTACCTAACCGGAAGCGTTCCGACATGTCATCGAGGGAAGCGTGGTGCCTAGGAAGCGCTGGCGTTGCCTGTGCGAGCCGGGAGCTCGCTAAGTCTGAGTACAGTAATTCTCTAACTGAAAAAGAGTGCTCAGGCATCGGCTGGGTCCTTGCCAAATTCCGTCTTTACCTCTATGTCTCCCGGTATATAGCCAGGACGAAGCACCTTACATTTTTTTGGCTTTCCTTTCCGAAAGACTCATCCAGCGCCTCGCCAGCTGGGGTCTTCATCTGCAGGAATATGTGATACGCGTATTCTAGCGCACTGGCCGCAAGCCTCAACATGCCAGTGCCTTGTCTCTCTGGCCACCTCTGGAAGAGATCGTCAGTTTTTCCGCATGCGACGTCTCACCACCGTCTCTCCAGATCAGCCACATGCCATCAGTGCAAAGTACAGAAACTTGCATCGCATGCGTTCTAGATTTTCTCTCCAAATCAGCGGCAGTTTCTTCATCGCGTGTTCTCCGGCGCCATGTTTCCCATTTCGCAATTGGTAATAACCTATTTTATCGCCATGACTGCAGCTTAGATGGCCACAAGTGGTCGTTAGTTTGCTTCGGCACTTCCGCTCGCAGATCTGCGAGTAGTTGGACGCTGATTCCCAATGCGGTCCGGAAGTGTTCAAGATGTACACCCGAGTCAGGCTGCGCTACTACTGCCGCGGCATGGACACCTTCTATATCAAGTACGTGATAACGTGCCTCTGGGGACGCCGCAAGACACCTGTTCATCGTTCTGCTTCAAAATTTCAGCCGCTCCCTTGTTCAACAAGCTCCTGACCATACCAGCATTGAATTGTAGGGCCCGTTTCCGTACAATGCTGCCCTCAACTGTTGGGATATCGTCATGGTTCAGTTTTCAGAAGCAGCAGCCCTTCCGGCTGTCACAGCGCCAAACGTGGTCTCCTTCATTTTGCAGCGATTCGTCCTTAACCACTGCAGGCACAGAGAACCGCTCAGTATCTGACGGCGCATCATCTTGTCTGACATTGCAAAATTCCTGCTCTCCCAGTGGACCATTATTTTAAGTATAACTAAAACAGTACATTACAATATTCTGAGGTGACCTCGCAATTAAAATTGATGTCCAAGAATCATGAACTTCGCACCATCTTTCTCCTTCCCTTCGCGCTCTTTTTCATCACGAGCTTATCTAAACACCTTGCATTAAAGCAAAAGCACTCCATGTGTAATTTTCTCTTAATTTACATTATCGCACGGCCGTCGACCGGCAGTTCCGTCAACGCCTTATCAAGCAACAAGCGGCGAAATAGGCCAGTTATGCGCACGAGCGCAGAAACATGTCTAACTATGCTCACACTAACATTTTTAAAATTGAAAAATTGTAAGCTACTGTTATAAAAATATTAAAGGTAATGGTCTGTTATTCTGATATGCAGCACATTTTATTTCTTTTATAGCGTTTCCATCGATCACATAGAACAGTTAAGACTGCCATAGAGAAACAAGGGATCGCTTTTGACGAGAGCGAAAAGGTTATTGAAAAAAATCGCAAGACTGCCATCACGTGTTCTGCGGATATATTTATTGTTATAGTAAAATATTACATTATATAAAAAATTGCGGTCATTAACGGTTTCCACGGCAAAACTTCTTTTGTCCAGAATTGTGAGGCATAAGGCTTGCCCAGACAGAATATTCGTCTCCTAAGCTTTTACCAGATGCGTGCAAACTTTCCACCCTGCTGGCTGTTGGTGCTGTCGGCACAGGCCAGAGATATATCAAACAGGCGTGCGCCTGTTTAGTGCCGTTCTTTTAGTCCGAAAACGCTCATACGCTCACAAACACCGATTAAGAAAGGGAGAATTGTTGGGCCAGTTGGTTCATGATTCAAGACTGAAAACGGCGCGAAAAACGGGACAAGATAGAGAGAAGCAACACACACACAGCACCGAACTTACAACTGAATGTATTTCATGCGAAAGCGCAATAAATACAGGAAGGACACGTAAAAAACTAAAAGAACACCATAATATAAGATTGATACTATTGCAGGTCAATATCTAAAAAGGCTATCTCTTTTTCTCGACAAGCGAAGAGACGGCACGCTCAAGCACTTGTCACCTCTCGTGTGGATGACGAAAGCTTCGTACAGTTCTTGTTTTTGTTGGCTTGCGTACGTGTGCAGCACTTTGCTTTTGTTGAACTGGGGAGTGCATTTGCATGTTGTCACATTCTTGGTGAGTGTGATCCCTCTGCCTACTCTGACATCATTAGCGTGCTCTCTTTATCTGTCATTTAAGCAACGGCCAGTCCGGCCAGCATAAGTGGCACCGCATGACAGAGGGATTTCGTAGATCGCCTTGCTTCGGCAGTCAACATATTGCGTCACGTGCTTAGTGATGTAGGACTCTCGCTTTTTCTCTGCCCCGTTTACTTTTCTGCACAACCTGCGCAATTTGTTGGGTGCCGAAAACACTACACGCACACCGCCTTGTCCCGCAATCTTTTTCAGCCGGTGCTGTGTTTGTTGCTTTTCTCTATATTGTCCCGTTTTTCGCGCCGTTTTCAGTCTTGAACCGACTAAGAGTTTTGTCAGCTGCGTGCCCAGGTAAATAAAGATAAATCAAATACGCATCCACAACTGGTAAGCGAGCATGCGGCGGTGAGAAGAATCAGCTTCGCAGACCGCTGGGAGAATGAATGAATGAATGAATGAATGAATGAATGAAAACTTTATTGTCCACCGAGAAGGAGCCCCGAAATCCCCGGTACCGGTGCGTAGGCCTGGGACACGGGTAGGGGATGCTCCGCAGACTAAGGACTAGTCAAGTGACGTCTTTTCACGGCCTCAGCCGCCAGGCGGGTGGCTTGCTGCTGGATGGCGGGGTCCTCATTCCGCAGCGACACTTCCCAGGTTTCTCTACTGTTGATGTTTCTCGCCCAGCGGCGCTCGGGGGATTTGGGAATGCGCCGATTCCCCGGGCGCCGCTACGCGAGAGCACTAGACTATCGCCGCAGCCTGTAACGCCTCGTGTTTAGCCGCAATACACTCTCGCGCTGAGCATTGCACATCGTCGTCTTCCACCTGCGGCGCTAACAGACCAGATCTGCTTAACTTCCAGCAGAGCTTAATCTTAGTCTCATATCATCACCAGACGTACTGACAACCCACCATGGCAAACCCATGAGTCAACCAGGCTTAACACATGCTTTCTCACGTCTACGTTGAAGCCTTACCAATTTTTTTACCTCATGATTGGGGGGCTTTTATTTCCTTTTGCAACGAGAAGTGCTCAGAAAGAAAAAATGAACTGCATGAATAAGAAGGAATTTAAAGGCAAAGTGGGTTGCAAGTTGTTTGGTACCAAAAGAGTAGTTGCTTTGCAACACTGTTTCATTAGCAATGAGAGTTTTTTGCTTAAAACAGAGAAGTAGTGATTTCCTTCTTGCGATAATAGTACCAACGAAAGTGCACATGTGTCACCATCCCCATGTTCGAGTAAGAAGTTAATTGTACTGAACGGTTGTCTCTCCTACCTGTGATCACACGCGCTTCGACACACGTCCTCAGCTGTGCAACAAATAACGGCCCTGAACTCTGTGAATGCAAGTGTAAAGTTCATTACCGCCAACCATTTAAAGCCTCATGACTTAGCTGTATTCTTTTCGTGCGCAAGATTCAGGGGGCCATGCCTCAAGTACTGTAAATAAATACAAAACAAAATGAACAAAGGCAGAAGGGGAGCTTCAGTTTGCTAGCCAATGGTTCTACAAAAAAGACGTTTCTTCGTCTGAGCATTGAGCTCATCATTGGCAGGGATTAAATAAGACCTTCGCTCCGAGGAGGAAGCAGTGATGAGGGGAAGGAGAGCTTGAAGTGGGAAGTGTACTGGGATGGGGAATATAAAATTGATAAAACCGTTTTCTTGCATAGATGCTACGACAGGTGGTATGGTAAAGAGGATTAGTCTGATTGATTTGAAAAATAAAATGACTGGAGATTTAGCATGGTTTGGAAATGTCCGAATTAGTTACGGTAGCACTTCACTTGCGTTTCCACTTCACTTGCGGTTTCGGTTAAATGCTCGGTTTTCAGACAAAGAACTAGCACACTAAAACTGTAGGAGACACTTAAGATTCGCCTCAAACACTAGAAGCGACAGCGTTAAGGAGTTAATGGCCATAGATGTGGAATTGGTCATTCTATACTTTACGTCCCTGGATCGCATGGAGTCTTCATACTATTTCTGGCGGAATGATGTAGAACTTAAGTGATGCGCCACTTCTCTGGGGTTGCAGGTACTTCCACCGGTATGGATTGTGCCCCACAGGTTGCTCTCTTCGTGCCACCAGCGTCGCCAGACAGACTGTGGCGAAATCGTTGAGTGTGGTCTTAGTGCTAGCGCAGTACAAACTTCTAGGAACGAATGGATCAGTTGAGATGACTGAAATCAGAATGAGGAGGCTAGGTAGATGGCGAGCCTCACCTTGAGAAAGCTGGTTGTCTAAGCATGGGGGCGAAGACGGTGTCATAGTTAAGAAGATTAGTCAAGTTGGCTTGATGCGGTTGACGTGTTCCAGATTCTCGCAGACACGTTTAACGTGGTACGTTTTAGCGCGGTATCTCAGCTGTGTCTCCAGCATTGTCCGTGTGAATTCCTTGTCTTGTGCACGCGTCCCTTTCTGCTGGTTTCTTTACCTGGTACCATGCACTAACTGGCCCAACAAGCTGCGCTTCACCAATATCTCGACAGACTTCTGAAAACTTCGTATTGAGCGCGGCCAGGAATTGAGCGCGACCAGTTCCATTCTTCGACGTGCCCAGCGCGCATATGCTGCTTTCGCTGCCACTTGGGTGTCCAGCCATTTCTGGGTGCCGCTCAGCCCAATGAAGAATTCGCCTAAGCACCACTTGCCTACTCGTTCATAGTGCGCAGCGTTGCTACCACAATGTTGCAATATCAGTAAGAACAGAGTTGTTAATGGTAACACTATAAAGCTTCTGGAAGTAAAAATATGGAAGAAGGTTGCCACTTCATCGGCCTTTCTTATCTTTTATGTAAAAATTTTGGAAACGGGACTGATTCGCGGGCCAGAAAAATCTGTTCTCACCGCTTTGTGCAGTTCAGGCGCATTTCCTTTCCTTTTTGTTTGGTTTGCGCACTTCTTTGCTGCACCCACCCCTGCAAAAGAGAGAAGTCACACCAAGTAAGGATTTATTGAGTACACGCAGGATGAGTAGATCAACTTCAGTGTCCACTCGAGGGTCCGAAAGTCAGGAGACAAGAGCAGGACCCTCGATAGATTAACACTTAACGAAACTGCAAGGAAAGAAACCGCGAACATTGACAGGCACTCATATGGTACTAACAATGATACTATAATAATAAACACCACAGGCGATGCTAATGAAACTTAATAAATTATAAGGGTGAAAAAAATCGAGAATCAAAAACAACCATTCTTATATATGGCAATCCATGAGGCACAATAACTGTTTTATTTTAACTGTTAGTTGTTTGCAACAGTAAATGGGGCGTACAGCAATAGTTAACAGCATAGATATGAAATTTAATAGTATAATATCCGAATAAATAGAGAAAACCACATTGCTCTTCTTTGAGGTGGACTAAAATACAAACATTTCGTTGCCATGCTGTGATGAAAATGTATTTGAAGCAATAAAGTCGAACTTTCGGCGAAAAAATAATGCTTGGCAATGATGATTGTACGATCTATGCGAGCAGATGTTTAGCTCATCACTTTCTTTTTTGTGTGTGTCCAATCAAAATGAACTGCCGTCAAATTTCTTTCCTTCCACTATTATCGTTGTCGAGCACTTTTCTGTTTTACTGCCGGCTAAAACTGCTAATGCCAGAAGACAGCACTGCCACCCATTTAACAACGACCTGATTCGTTCTTAAGTAAATGTGTATTGATTTCAGCAGTGCTAGAAAACAAGGTAGTGTAAATTGCACTGTTTTCTGATATGTGCTGTATTATCTGACGCAAAGATAGAATATCCAGAGAAAATCTGGACGAATATTTTATCGCCAACGCGCGAGAAATTTCCCGTAGTACGCCGTCAGTAGCTTTAATACTGGTGATGTTTGTGGGCACGCAGCTGACAACAGGTCAATGAGAACGGGAACCACAAAACTGTGACAAACGCACTTTTCTGGTAGTGCCGACCGCTTTCATTTTCTACATTGTCGAAACATTCAGTTTCGACAGTGGTAGTTCGCTGGTCTTTTGGGTGTTCAAGTGCGTGATGACAGAGATCTGCTGGGTCATTTGACCCTCGGCTTTAATTATTATGTGAGTGTTGCTGTGGTACAGTGATTTGCAGAGAATACAATGCAAAGATAATCCTGCTCATTTTAATAATAAACTCAGAGATAAACTGCAGAGATTTCATTGGAGAAATGCGAAAGCATTAGTGTTTTCCGCGACGTTTGTGGCTCCTAGTCGACTTTGGTAATTCTTCTCCCTATGGCGTCATATGGAATGTTTTCGAGCTAGTTGAAAACCTGCGTATTATCCTCCTCCTCAGATACGGATATTCATGGCTTCGTTTTGGTTTGGCCTCATTGGTTGTAGGCGTGGCATCATCATGAAGACGTATGGGACGATGCCCCACCCTTATGACGTCACATCGCCTCATGAATTAGCACCATCAATTAACCTCATTAACTGGTATCGGTAATTACATTCGTTAAGTAACCGCGTTGATCAGCATCACTAAGTAGTACCGGGATTTCTGTAGCATTCATCTTTAGTTCTGGTCATTAATTAACGATTAGTGTTAATGACCAGTGACTAATGACTCTGACACGATATTGTTTAATCATTGACTTTACTTCACCACACCACTCTTGGTTCCAGGCTTTGCCAAAACATTTTGGCGAAACTTCTTGCGGATACTTGCGGTGCCGACATACCCTAGTAATGTTTTCGCAATAATAATAATATTAATTGTTACTTTAGAGTACAGTTAACCATAACGTTCATCTTTCTAGGCACCGCTGTGAATGTCACAACAATAGCCGTTCCAGCTGAAGAATAAGTCAGATAGCTGATCTTCTAACATCGCAGATTTGTTCATCATCGCAACTTCGCGAAGCGTTCATCATTGCCGGGTTTAAATAGGGTTTTCACTCCGATGAGAAAGGCCCGGTGAAGGGAAAGAGCACCAATGATGAGCGCTTTGCTCAGACGAACACATGTCTGCTTGTGGAAACGTTGGAAAGCCGCCTGAGGGTTCGCCTCCCTTGTTCAGATTGTACTCGACAGAAACCCATCTACTTGACCTCGCTCCACAATAGTCATAATTATGAAGGACTATAAATTAATGAATGCTCCAAGTTCCACAGCGCTCATGCATGTGTCTCATCCTTATTGTCGCGTCTGTCGCGCTGTTATTTATGTGTCATGAACTAACTGGCCCGGCTAATTCCACATCTGGCTCTAAGTTTCTCTCCCTTATGCAGTTTGCGGCTGTACACGAAATCCTATCCTCAGAGTAGACATACATTTGAACTTCACGAATAGCTGTCGTTCTTCGGGCCTGTCTTTCAAGGAGGAAGGGGAGTAGGGGCATCATTTTGTGTCATCTCATTGCATGTTTTCGATCATTCTATTATTGATATGTATCGAACGCTTTATTCAGTGATTAAGTGTTTTGTTCTCATACTTACATGCTGAGCACAACTTTTCACCTACAATTTCTTCTTCGGCGGGCGGCGCAGCTGTGGTGTCACCTGGTGCGCCGGCAGACTCCTCGTTTTCGCCTTTGTCGTTTGTAGCTCGACATGCTACAAAAGTCACGCCAGAAATGTACAGCGCCGCAAGCATCATCATTCTTGTCACAATATTTGCAGGCACCCTGGAAGAACGGGACGCAAAACAAGGTCGGATTTCTGCAGGTCGGTAATGTGTTAGCTGCGTTTGAAGGAGAAAAATTAAAAGGAATAAATGAAGCAAAAGTTGTTGATGCCGACGACATTTACGAGACCCTCCCTACGTTATTCTACACACACAAACAGCCGGTGCTTTACAATAACCGGAGAACGCTGATCTGGCCTACACGCTCTCACATCTCAGGCGAACGGTGCATGAGAAGGAGGTATACCGAGACAGGGGTTTAGTTAACTCCTTAACAATAGTAAGACGCTCTCGCTCCGTTATGCAATAGTTACGTTCACAGGGATATAGCAGGTTAATGACTTTGGCAATCACAATATAGTGCTTATGGTGGCGCCGGGCAAGGATGGCGCCAATACCATGGCCACTGGCGTCGGTGCGAAGTTCCGTATGCGAGAAGCGTTGAAATGGGCCATCACAGGCGGAACAGTGAGGGCCGCAGCAAGTGCTGTGAAGGTGCTAGCTTGGTCAAGGCTCCAAGAGAAAGGCACATTCTCCTAAAGTAAGGTGGCGAGTGTCACAACCTTCTTCAGCAGACAGCGAAAAGAGGAGCTCAAAACAAAAGCTTGGATGTCAGTGTCAATCTGGGCGGTAACTGTTGCACCGTCCACGCAGATATCGAGAAGGTTGTGGAGAGGAGCTAGGTTAATAATTAG
>JARKHS020030467.1:62500-77500 GCA_030143305.2 Amblyomma americanum
CCCTGCCCTCAGACGGATTAGTTCCGAAGGCGGTATGAAATCCGTGGTATGCACTGAACATTTCAAATTCCTGCGGTAATGCTGAATAATCGACGAAACTCAGTATATGGCAGCAGAAATTTTCTGAGCTCGTTCCAGAAGATTTCACACACACAACAAAAAAATTTCTCCCTCAGAAAAAAAAACAGAGCACCTTTCTTCTGTGCTTAGGCGAAGACAGCTGGTTCAGCCTGCCTTTATAGGCCTGTTGATTACATGCAGAAAACAAAAGTAATGTTCAACAGCCTCGCAAGAGAGCAGCACTTCACAATTCGTAGCGAGATTCTGGAAGTGATAACGGAATACATTCACTTAGTGCAGGTAGTGACCTATAATCCGGATACGAGAGGGAAATAACTAGAAAAGTAAGAATGGGGTGGAGCGCAATTGAAGGTTCCCTCAGATAGTGAATGACAGTTTACCAATATTACAGAAGAGAAACGTGCACAACAGCTGTATATTGCCGGTATTCACCTACGGGGAGAAACATGGATGCTAACGAAAAGGGTTCAGCTTAAGTTAAGGACAACACATCGAGCTATGGAAAGGAAAATGGTGGGAGTAGCATTAAAAGACAGGAAGCGGACAGAGTGGGAGCAAGAACAAACACAGGTTAATGACACCCTAGTCGATATCAAGAGGAAGAAATGGGCTTTGGCAGAGCATGTAATGAGAAGTCGAGATAACCGCTGACTGGTCCCTAAGGCTGACGGGATGGATTCCAAGAGAAGGCAAGCGTAGCAGGCTAAAACTCATCTCTGCACCGTAGCCGCATTCGGTATAAGTCGCGCCTCTACAGTCGTGTTCCTCTACTGCCGAAAACAATAACAGAAGCACGGTACGCATTGCGCTAAAGGTCTGTTTTAACTGACACCGGTACGCATCTCTTTTGTCATTTTGTATGCAATGTATACATTAAGACTACATAACGACCTCCTTCTTAAACATTAGAGAAATGTAGAGCGTGTTCGCCACTCGGCCTCTGGAACTCTCGCGGTTTCACAACTTGTTATTGTAGGGGTGGACTGTGAATGCGCGGCAAGAGTATTGTAAAATTATGCTGGACAAGCAAGAAGAGTTCATTGTTATCATCTCTCCTTTTCACTCAGCTTCACCCTCTCTGTGAACCTTTCGTGCGCTTTGTTTTCGACTATGTGCTACCATACGGACCATTCTCTGCACTGCGCACCTCGGCTTATGATAATATTCCACGCCAAAAGTAACGCCCATTTGGCAGTCGTCGCAGCCATCACTCCTGTTTTAATATTTAGTCTATGTGTAATAGCACCTTAGCCGCCTTTGGTTTTTTTTTGTCATGGACCATCGTACTGAATGATGGAGCACAAATGCGAAGCGGACTAGCGCCTGGTTTTCTTTTTTTGATCTTCACTAATGTGGAGATGTAAAATGCACAAACGCTCGCTGTGATGTTATTACCAGCGATGTACCGTAATACTGTGAATTTTGAGGTCTCCGAGATTCAACACAACGTCCACGTTTTGCCGACTGTAATTTGATATAAGGGAGTCAAATACTTACCAGGTGACTAAAATTGCAGCCGTGTGCTTGGGACGCTAGAATGTCCGCGCTGTATTGAAGAAAACGGATTTACTGCTGTTGTTTATTGGATGCTAATGATGACATCGAGGGTTCAGATAGCCATAGAGCGGACAAAGAAAATAATGACGCGACGCCGGCCATTACGAAAGAAATGCTCAGTGGCGCTTTCTGAAGGAAAAGAGAGACGAGTACGAAGTAGTATTTTATTTAGCTCCCGCCTTTCACAAACCTCCAGAATGTTGAGCAGGCATGGAAGTGCCTTTTCTTTTCTAGTTGGCGTCTTCTCAGTCGTTGTCGCTACCTTGTCAGGATGTGGTCATTGCCAGTATGTCTTTGTCGACCTGAAAATCGCTCGATTGGCCCGTCCGTAGATTGCCATGGCCAGGATCAATGCTTCTTCTTCAGACACGCCTGCCAAGAGAAGTTCACTATCAGATCGCCGTCTGGACAGCGTGCACAAAATATTAGCTTGACTATATTATCGGCGTCGGCTTGCCGCAAAATATAGGAGTTATATTCTATCTACTAAATTTCACTGCGTACATTTGTCCCATAAAGAATCAAATAATCAATTAATCAACGTAGTATATTAAGCGTGAAAAGGTACGTATAGGTTTGGTCAAGTCTTCAGCGCACATGCACTGGTTAGAGTCGTACAGAGCAGGGTTTACATAGTGAGACACCTATTGAGATGTAAATCACCACCACATAAATATCTAGCCTCTCAGTGATTCAGCAAGTGCTCAATTTAGATACAGAGTCGAAATGCAAAGCGTGCTGCCTGACGACTTTTAACCGAAGCTGCACACATAGGTAATGCATGGAAGGAGGTCTCAACGTTATAAACTGAAGGGCGGCAACCTAAATTGAACGAAAATAAAGGCGCATTTATAATAAAACCGTTGCTATAAAATGCGCGCTCAGTTTGTCGAACACAGAAAATATTCAAAACATAGTTTATATGAGCAAGTATTAGGCCGGACAATAATGCTCACTGCGTGACTGATTACAAAAAGGAAAGTAATCTTGATCACACAACTCAAAAGCCTTCAGCACTTTTTGTTGAAGAAGTTGCTTTAATTTAAGCAGGGGTCCAACCAGGACGCGGCAGGCTTCATGTATGACAACAGCCCTGCGATAGCATCCAGATAACTGAGTGCGGCAAAGTCAATATCAGTTTGGATCATGTGCTGCAACCATACAGGCTTATTCATCAAGAAAATGAGGACAACGATGGTTTTGTTTTCGTTTTCTGTTAACCATCATTCTATGCCATATGACACTTTCATTTTAACGCGTCATATTTCCTGCCGCATGACAAATGCACCTGTTAATACATTTTACGGTCTTAATATCTCGCATTAGTCATAATTTTCTGGAATTAATCCACGGACACTGAGTTTTGTGTCCTGATTGATTTGTTTCTCTTGATGGTGAATACCATATTTTGTGATCCAGTCTGCCAAGTAAAAATCGTAAGTACAAGCTCATACAGATTCTGACATTGACTTATGCACTGAACGCAGGCCATCCAATCATGCTGTAAACCAGCGAGTGGCACGATCACCCTGCATAACTACGATATAATGGCACTCTACGCCATTTCCGTTAACAGGCAGGCTACTAAATATTAGCGGCTACGTCACTTACAGTGATGCCTTTCGTAAAACGCGTAATTCTGCTGCGCAGTATAAAGGTCTGAAAAAAAGCAGGAAAACATTTTCAAACAGGGCCACTGTAACAACATTCTAATGTTCTCATTTGCAAACTAAACAGGAAAAGAAAAATACACTGAAAAATTATGTATGACCAATACTCGACTCACGGCCATCTGAATGCAGTAAAACACGTCCCAGCGCCATATATGACCATGGGACCTCCTCCGGCCTAGCATGTATCTTACTGTACCATCAGAAAAATAGATGTTTGATTTAAACTATGAATGAATATAAGCTGCGCCATCGGCAGACTAAAAAAATGCTCGAAACATTCACATTCTGCGCCATACGGTGAAGGATAGATGATCTGTTTTGTGAACATTGCGAGCAGTATTGTTTCCAGGTAAAATTTGGGCTTTCGGATGCGGGATAATGTGACTGGCAACACATCATTTAAAGGATTATTGAATAATCAGATGAAAAGAAAATGGCTTGAAGTGGGCTCATTTCTTCTGATTGTCTCTTCCGGGGCGCGCCCGACAGTGAACTTAAGCTTAAACGGCCACACTCAGCCAGCCACAGACGTCGACTCCGACCTTCCTGCAGCAGCCGCTGGTGCCGTCAACGCTGCACGACTCCCCGTGCGAGGACACCAGGAATAGCTGCACCAGTCAGGCACATCTTCGCCTCACGATCGTCCCCAGGAAAGAAAGAGTTGAACGACTCCTCGAGTCCAGGACTTATTTCCCAAACGGGACCGTCGTCCGTCAAGTGATAAAAATGAAGCGCCTATTTTGTCACGCTGATCAACACATGGCCGAGAAAAACAAAGGTAAATATTGATGCTTGGCGTCAGGAACCAACTCTTTGCAGGCCTCGTGCGCCAGGCGCAGAACGTAGTCGCGGAATTCACGCCAGTAGCCTCCACGATCGAGAACAGCTCCGACGGCCGGACTCTGCTATACCACCATTCGGATCAGCTGTGGGCAATTCAACACGACACGACACCACCACAAGCGACAGCTGTGATAAGTTATCCATGAAATCATCCCCAAGAAACTGAGACGACAGCTGTCAACTTCCATGCAACCTTAAGCAGCACGCCGCCTGTCCCACCAGTCTGGGCCAGGAGTCCTATACACCACCCCAACCTAAGTTGTAAGCTAAGCAAAGAAAAGCAGTCCTCTGGAGGACCCCCGACCGGGGGCGGCCCGCTCTTTTAACACTGCAGCGGTTCTGGCCACATCCTGCAGCACCGCTCATGAAGAAGAATCGGTGTCCGGGGTTTCTGTTACGAAAAATCAAGACCTCAACCCGGCCAGCGTCCACGTGAGGTAGAAGAGTAATTAAGTCGCGCTGACTACGCGCAAGGATACCCCTTGAGCTCCCCGCCGCTGTCGTCTGCGCGGTTTTAATCTTTGCGTCGCAGCTGCACAGCCGCTGCGCGACCGTCTTCCAGCCCACATCTGGGAAACTGAAGAGAGCAACGTTGGAGGTGGGATTGCTTTACCGCAAAACAACGAAGATCCTCCTCCGAAGCTCATACATGGTGATGCCGCATCACCTACGACGCCCTAGATCATCAAGATAAGCGCTACAAGGATGCAACGCAAGCCTAAGATCACGGCTGCAGCCAGAAGAGTCCCGTCGACACGCTCTTCCCATGGTTCACATACACGAAGAAGCGGTGACCATAGGCCGAGTAAGACGTGCAAACGCAAGAGCCAGGACATTCGATTTAGAAGTGACCATTGAAGGCGGGATATTCATCGCCCTAATCGGCACAGGAGCTGCATATTCGGTGATAAAAGAACATTAGCCACGCAGCAGAGAAAAATTATGACCACGTGATCACACCTGAACCGCGCCTAAAGGAAGGGACAAAAAGGAGGGACTGATATCCCTACCCTTACGACGCGGTTCAGGTGTCCGCCGAGATGTGAGACAGATACTGCGCCATTTCTTTTCCCCAAAAACTAATTTTCAATCTCAATTTTATTCTCCATAGCGCAGCCTGTATTATAGTTTCCAAACGTTATCGTCTGTATTAACGCGCACAATGATTCGCAGTCGACTCGACGTCCAATCTGATGGCTATTATTGTAACCACCTCTAAAGAAGTTGGGGCGGTATGTAAACGTCAGCCTCATAGCTTCAGTAATATACTGCTCAATATACGCAACACTTGCATAAAAGTTATTAACGGTGCTTACTGCACTCACCGAGTGGTCTTTCAGAGATTCATCGATGCAGCCAACTAAAAGGTCTTCCTGCGTCAGACAAAGACGAAAATATTACAATTGGAGGACCCCGCTGTGCACTTTAATATGTCACGTTCGCGAAACACTAGAAATACATGAAATGTTCCAAGCATTCAATTTCAAGGCACTTTAATTATGGACTTCAATTACATACTTACATATCTGTTTCAACCATATGAAGCTGGGCCTGGTTTTCTATGCATTTACAACTACTTAACTTTGTAGCATCACCTTGTAGCGGCCGTAGCGGCACGCGCAAAGAGGAGGAATAGCCTGAAGCGCGTGCCGAGAAGAACGCTTAGGACCTTGGCAGGCAATCATGCCATTCACGGCAGCTTGAGATATTTCTATTAAGGCTCCGCTGCCGGATCCCACCCTTATATTTTTATTTGCACAGGTCTGGGTTGGCGCTTTATCCCGTCTCCGTATTTTGTGGTTAGTACGAAACAATAGACCATTTTTTGTTGTTTTGTCGCCGGTATACCATGTTGAGAAGACAATTTTTAGAGAAACCACTAAAACAGCTCGACCTTTGTTTGAGCAGCACAGTCATATTGTCGTTGGGAACCACCATACTTGGGTGCAGGCACAAGTCTGTTTTTACCGCCGTCCAAAATTTTACAATGGAATTAAATCGGCTACCTTGGTAATTTTTTTTCAATGTTATTTTTATTCTTGCAATTATCTTTATCATTTAACCCTTCGGCTATAAACCTCAGTCCCGATCTCCTGTGTGAGTTAAGCAGTTCTCTTTTCATTTCGCTGTTCCTTTTAGTTGACTTCTTTCTTCCTTACCATTCATTTTACTTTCGTCCAGGAAATATTTATTGGAAAAACTCTCTGTGCACGCCAATTCTTGGCCGATCCCTCTATGTGGGCATGTGCCATTGTATGAGGGTAACAACAACAACAACCTTGGCCAGGGCCGGACGCTGCCGCCGCCGCTCCGCTGCTGTCTCCTCTTCAACAGCCCTCAATAAATGTGGCCGCGGTTGCCTTCCTGGGCGACCTCCACAACTTAAACACATCTACGCCCCACCGGGCTTAGAACCATGTCTCAAGATATACCTGGTTGAATGTGGGAAATTTATCAACGATCACGCTAATGGTTGGCACAATTAAATAGCGTGCTATCAATTAAATAGAAAAGGAGGCAGGGCAAGATAATGCAGGGTTCAGTGTGATATGAAGGCAAGAAATAAGTGGATCAGGTCGCCAGCGGCTCATGTGGACTATGTTCAGTTTTACGTCACGGTCACTTTTGTAGGTTTGTAAACATTCCCGTGGAATTCCTTGGGTGCTTCAGGTAAGAATATCCTTGCGAAAATGCTTTATCATTTGGAGCAGTTGATGTTTATATTTGGCTCGTTTTCTGGCAATAAAATTCCTCAGAAGTTGTACGTTTCCGTGGGCATGTGTGCGGCTTAGTCCTGGTATTTTATGCGCATTTCTTATACCGTGCCGCGGTTAAGAAATGTGAGATTCGCACGATTCCGTAGGATTTACAGCAGAGGTGTCACATGCAGCTATACGTCCAAAACCACAAAGAATTCTCGTATAAATTTGTAAGAACCTTTTTGCGCCTCCTTTAACTCTGCTCTCATCAGTCAGTCAAACAATCTTTTGATACAAGAGTGCGCGGTCTGAACTCCAACCACCAGAAGAGCATCGGTGCGAAGAAAGCACTCCAAATTTTTCTTAAAACTTGGCGTCATAAATACGTACCGATTCAGCTCCTTCGCATAGCCACATCATCTGTTCTTCCCGGACCTTGCGCCTGATGCAGCCCACGATTTGATCTTGAACTCCTTGCTGCGCCAGCTGCATCATTATACGCAAAAAAAGAGGAACTAAAGGTTCGGTAATAATAGGCAGCAATGTCGGTCTGCAGTTCGCACTTTTGTACCGCGCTGCGCAGGTCACAGCGGGCGTCACATATTGAGGAGAGCAAAAACATTGTCATCAACATTGGCAAGCAACATTTATCCGAGTTTTTGTCCCTGCAACAAAAAGAACCAGCCGATTGACCTAGAACTGACCATGTGCAGGGGAGCCAATTATCATATCTCTAATTCGCACCCGAGTATGGGCCGCGCTCTATTAATTTTGTGTAGTTTTTGTGTCCACTGCGTTTTTCAAAGAAATTTGAACTAATCTGCTCTGGGCGTGAAACCCTGTGGCATATTGGTTTACGCTTACAGTTAAGCTGTATGTATAATGATTTATTTTTTCCAACATAGTATTGCTTTCTTGAACGGGCAACCCAGTACAACTGAAACCAGATGCACGTATTGCAGAAAAATGCTGTTCCACACACAAACGGTTAGGAATCCACTGCACACACAAGCCTTTTTTTTTCAAAATATAGCTTAGGTTCTTTCCACAACGTATGTTTACTTAATTTAGCTAAATGCTACAAATAAAATAACAGTAATCCCAAATCGTTACTTAAGTCAGTGGCAAAACTCTCGCTGAAGACTCAAACTTACCTCACGCGCTCTTGTCAAGCTTCGAATGTGCCGTTCTCACATTCGTCATAAGGCCACCAAGTGCTGCACGAGGGTCTTCGGACTTTTCTGAGTTACCTAGATCGTTGTGACATTAATCTTCCAAACTTCAGCAATAAAGTGTTAAAAAACTTCTGATACAATTCTGAAATACATGTACCTATTGTATAATAGTGCCTTTCTATTCGTAACATGTATTTTATACTGCAGAATACTCGCTGTTTATTTTGAAGAAGAGTTTAGAACCCCGGCAAGTATATGAGCTTCTACTTTTTTCCGAGCCTCGTAACACCTGCAGGGAAAACATACCTTATTCTTTTTCAGATCTCATGTGATGAATTCTGACTAGGATACCATTAACTTCTTTTTCTTCCAGTACCATTATCTTCCCGGTGTTGTCTCTCCGCGGCTCATCTCTTATTATCTTTCCCATCCGTGCTGGGAATGCTGTATGATGAACTAACGTGAAACAGCTTTTAGCTTACAAATGTCATGCAACTTGTCTATTTTCTTTCATGTTTGTATGACAAATGTATAATTTTGGAACACTGAGCGCCTTTTGACTGAAAGTTCTTGGATAAGTGCAAGACATTTGTACGAATAACATGTTTGATGTTATTGTTTCATAAAGTTGTTTATTGTGAATGACATGGTGAACTGTCCTTGAAGTTATATTTGGACCATTTAGTTTGCTGCAAAATATCACTTCATCGCAATAGTACAAAACAATAAAGACGAATCTAAAACCTCTCCCTCGGGCATTCTCTCAACCCATTCATTTGTCCTAAAGTAGATACTTGGTCTAGTTGGTGCAGGTTTACAAACAATTCAAGAAAGAGGTGCCGTAGTGGAGGGCTCCGGAATAATTTCGACCACCTGGGGATCTTTACCGTGCTCACGCGTGTGCTGTGCGATGTCAGTGCACGTTAAAGATCCCCAGGTGGTCGAAATTATTCCGGAGCACTCTTGAACGAAGACCCAGATGACTTCTTGAGGGTAATCCCGACGTACTCCGTCATTACAAATGATTACAGACGGACGAGACTGAAGTATCCTCCTCCCCACAACAAATTAAACCAACAAGAAGCAGTTTACTGGAGGAAGCTGAAAACCGGAACCTTCCCCAATTTACACATGCTTAGCAAAATGTTCCTGAATCAATACAGGGACATCTGCCCATGGTGCGGTGCAACACCCACCCTGTACGATATTACTTGGGAATGTGACAGAAATAAAGCATTGCATGGCTCAGCAAATCCGAGTGCGGAGTAGTGGCAGACTGTGCTCTCCAGCGGCAACCCAATCCTCCAAAGAGGATTGGTCATCCATGCCCGGCGAGCGGCCAAACTCAGCGGTGCCCTGGAATAGGGGCGCCGACCTCTGCAAGACGGAGGGAGACATCTGCTTGAAGATGAAGACCAATGTCTGACCGAAAGACATTTTTAGAGCAGTAAAGTGTATCCTGTCCTATCCTATTCCGAAGCCCTCCAATACGGCACCTCTTTCTTCCTTTCTTCTTTCACTCCCTCCTTTATCTCTTCTCTTACGGCGCGGTTCAAGTATCCAACGACTTATGAGACAGATACTGCGCCATTTCCTTTCCCCAAAAAACCAATTATTATTATTAACACACGGGGCAACCACCTGCCACTACTGCAAAGTGGACGCATTCATTTTTTCTTTCTGAGCGCAAGCGCCAAGGCCCCCTCTTGCCTACTATTTCGCCAATGTCTGTCTGGTGAAGATTCACATTGGTAGCCCCCAAAGAGGCAGCTGGGCCAACTAGGTCATGTGACCTTTTGACGTGATTGCAATCTCCTCACCTGACTTTCAACAAGCTGCCCACCGTGACAGGTAATTTTAGATCGGTCGCGAGAGGTTGCTCGGGAAGAGCAACTTGCAACCGGCGGCAGCGCCTGCCATTGCAGGGCTGTTGCAAATATTTTAAGCGGCGCACCGCTGCGCAAGGAATGGTATGCGAACTCTAAATTCAGCCTATATGGGCATGAACTCATTAGCGCTATTGCATGGTAACCTGACGCGGAGCTTAGGTGTTCTCTCCCGGTTTACTGAGCTACCGCAAGGATCCCAACTGACCGATTTTGCTGATCACTGTCTGAAGTTTGCTTGACCATCAAAACCCAGCCTCGAACTTATTCCGACGGGAAAGGTGAAGTGCTTGGGCACCTTAATTCTCGCTTGATCTAACCATGCTAAATCCTTGGTCATTCATTTTGAAAAGTAGCGCGTATAAAGGTATAAATTATGCAATGTGCAATTCTTTCTTGAGCTAACCCTTCTTTTTTACTGTGTAATATATGGTCTTACATTAGTTTTTTTATGAAGTGCCACAATTTTGCTTTTCCGACGAGTACTAGAATGATAATGTATTCCATATATGCTTTTTTTTTGCAAGAGCGACAGTGCGCTCCTAGAAGCATGATAGCGTCATACCCACCTCAAGCGATTTCGTTTCGCCCGCTAATTTCTTTCTCATCCTGTGTATTTGCTGTCAACCTCTGGCTAGATTCACTTTTCTATTCAGTCACCAAGTTCCCATCTTCGCTTGTTCAAGGCGTTAACCAAATCGTTGCTAAGCCTGGTTCTTTGTGGCGGTGAGCCCACCAGGAACGTCGATTAGAAATGTTTACTTATAAAGCTAGTAGCTCAGAAATTCTGGTAGTCTCCCACAAGCTTCCCTAATGTGTCGCGTGAAATTATTTGAATCCAATGCTACTCGTAGTGAATCTAAAACTCCGGAAGGCGTTTTAATGTAATTTGCCTAGCAGGTACCGGATAAAAACTACCTACATGACTCGACATCATCTGGTTACCTTTGACGCGATAACGTTAAGGTTCTTGGGCAGAAAATTCGGAGGCGTCGTCGGTGTTATGAGCCAAAAAAAATAGGACGAGGTAGGGTGGCCCAGTTGGCCGCCCTGTCCACCCTGGGTGGACACATTGTGTCCAGCCTGGGGTAAAAGATTCTGCTAGGCCTCGCGCACCCCAGTGAAGCAGCAAGAGTACCAGCCTAGGTGGGGGACCGAAGTTACGTGACCTCATGATGTCATTATAACCTGCCTCTCAGATTGTGAGCTAACGGATCACCTGGCAGGTGCCAGTTAAATTACTGACTGGTCCCGAGTGGTTGCTCGGCAGGAGTAACATGGGTCACGCAATTCAAATGGGAGAAAGCACCTCCCATCAAAGGGTAGCGGTGCACCGATTAACAGCGGCACCACCACGCCAGGAGCGCTATGAGGTCTTTTAGCCATCTATGAATGTCTAGTAGAGAATGACAAATTCCGCATTAATGACCCAGAAATTAGCTGATCAGCGCTGGCTACTTGCTGCGAAAATTCTTTTAAACTGTAGCATAACGCTCTCTATTACATCTGTCCGCCCTACTGAAGTGAGAAGACAGTCTAACAAGCCCTACCATGGGGTTGAACAGCAAATTATTGCACCATAGTTCTGGCATAAAAGGGTGTGCGCATGACGTAACCTAACAGCCATGTGGAGCCTAGGCTGTGGCCTTCATGAACGCAATGAATGAATGAATGAATGGATGAATGAATGCCCGCATTGACCAAGCAGGAGCATTCCAGATTTATAAAAGTTATCAATCACCCCCAGTTCCTACCTTTTTCTTGTGGAAGCGCTGTTCGAATCCGGTCATTCCAGCCAGGCACGACTTTAGGCGGCTATCCACTGCAAGGGCAGCAAGGCGGTAAAACTTTACTCACAGCTGACCAGCATCCAGAAACCGCTCCTGAGCTATTTTATAGTCCCCTACTGACTGTCCAGATCGTGGTGTTCACTCTTCTTTTATTTAAAGACTACTTTATGTTGCTAGAGGGCGTCAAAGCAGAAGGTTACACATGCAAAAAGGGGTTTCTTCATTTGGTCACTGCCGTTTGAGGATATCCCCAAGCATACTACATAAATTTTTTCCTGGCATGAATAATAATAATAATAATAATTGGTTTTTGGGGAAAGGAAATGGCGCCGTATCTGTCTCATATATCGTTGGACACCTGAACCGCGCCTTAAGGGAAGGGATAAAGAAGGGAGTGAAAGAAGAAAGGATAATAGGTTCCGTAGTGGAGGGCTCCGGAATGAATAATTTCGACCACCTGGGGATCTTTAACGTGCACTGACATCGCACAGCACACGGGCGCCTTGGCGTTTTTCCTCCATAAAAACGCAGCCGCCGCGGTCGGATTCGAACCCGGGAACTCCGGATCAGTAGTCGAGCGCCCTAACCACTGAGCCACCGCGGCGGGTTTTCCTGCAAGAGTGGCAGATCGGGCTAGTTGGTATTTTTCCATAATGCGATACAGCGCGAATAAAGACGGGGACGAAGCGAGACAAGACACCACAGCGCTGGAAAGGGCCCGAGGAACTAGAAATATAACTTGCAAGAGTGGCAGATCGGGCTAGTTGGTATTTTTACATAATGCGATACAGCGCGAATAAAGACGGGGACGAATAAAGTTCCTCGGGCCCTTTCCAGCGCTGTGGTGTCTTGTCTCGCTTCGTCCCCGTCTTTATTCGCGCTGTATCGCATTATGGAAAAATACCAACTAGCCCGATATGCCACTCTTGCAAGTTATATTTCTAGTTCCTAGGGTTTTCCTGGCATGGCAAAGCCTCAATTGAAAATAATGTCGCGTAGCAGCGTAAACGGATTCCTTGAACTTCACATCCAGCATATTTCGCGTTTTATTCTGCACAGTTGAGAACAAAAACTTCATCTGAAGCACATTTCCGCAAAGGAGAGTGTTTTTCAGTGCATTTTTTATTATGCTGCACTTTAAATTGCGTCAACATTGCTCTAGCATCAACCTGGCTGACCTATATTTTTTGTCAGGTTTCTTTCTTAGCAATTTTCCTTGAATGTCTCAGAATACTGAAGCGTATTGTAAGATGAGCCTAACACATTTTAAATCAGGCATTTTTTAATTATATGGTATGAAGATTTCAGATTTCATTGAATAATATTTACTGTTTCACCGGCACAAGAAACGACACTCTTTACTTGTGCTGATTATGAGCAATATTGCCCCAGGACGACGCCAAGTTAACAGCACACTTAAGGGGAAACTGATACGTGAGTTTGGCGGATTAGAACACATGTGAGTTTTAAAAGAAGGTAACCATTTCTAACCCATAAAGTTGCGCAAAAGCGAAGTATACGTGACGCCAATAATCGCGCATTCGAACATCTGCGGCTTCGTAGAGTCAACTGCTCCTTCTTGTAGAATGCAGTCGTCAAAGAGAAATGACCGCCGAAATACGAAGTAAGCAGCGTAGAGAACGCGGAAAATATTGAAAACAATGACACCCAAAACAACAGAAAAGACAGAAAAGCTGGTCGCAAATAGCAAACATTGAATCTTTCGCCTCTCACTGTGTGCACTCAAGGTGCTTGTAGCCGTTATACGCAGCAAGCTCAGAGCGGAAATCTGTCAATGGCTTTCGCCTTCTGGTTTTCTTGATTAGTAGGTCAGTACAGCGGTTTTTCTATATACACTGCCATGCAATCGGCTACTCTACGCTGGCTGAAGGTGTTCTAAAATTTTTAACTGACTGTTTCAATATAGTAAAGTGAGTTATGAAATGCACTGTTTTTATTACTATTCGCTCATGAAGCGAGCGTATTAATGCACGTCATCAACATGTGCAGCGCAGTGCGAACGGGTTTTCTTGCCTGTTTTCAGCGCAGTGGAAACCCCACATGATTTGAGAAATACAATAAAAATATACTTGTATGACATAAATCATCTCTGATTTGACTTATTAAACAAAATGAAATACTGCATGCTCGTATACCACGTGTTACAATTCTGCGAAAGCAGCTAGATTACGTTTGGAAATAGCGCTGGTGCTTTTGCTCTGGTTAATTTTTTTACTCTGAGTGTAGGTTTCACATACGCGACAGAATTTATCCTGGTGGAGTGAAAGTGGCCGGAGGTGGGTGCAGGAATGTGGTTGGCGGGTTGGCAACCGTCTTGTACCTTGCCGCTGTGACGGCCGACTGGGCAGCGGTCTGGCTCTGGTTTGGGGACGAGTTTGTTGTCTTTAAAACTGGTGCCTCTAATTCGTCGGAAACCTCTTTCAGAAGTGCGTCATAGAATTCCGTAATTATGTTCATTTTTCACGTTCGGTTAGATTGGGGAAGACCCGGTGGTTTCAGATGAAAATTTCTCAGTAAAGCAGCCGCAAGCAAAAAAAAAAACATTTGTGGTGTTCCCGAGGAATAATGCGTCCATCTTCCTTCATTTGACATTTTTCTTTAGTGCTCCTTTTATTATTATTAGGCATCGATCTTGTTGGTAAAATTCATGTAGCATACGAGGCTTGGCCTAAGGAGTTTCATTTCTGTTATAGAACAAACTTCAAGAAATGGTATTGAAAAGTGAGATTCAAAGAAGTTTTCGAAGTGTAATACTATGCTGGAATATCAGCCCAGCCTCTTTGCTTATGAGCAATATAAGATTCAGCATTAACTTTTCTGTAAAAATTTAGTCATTTATCAGCAGAGATACAAGAACTAGATAATTCTGAAGAAATATTATAATATGTACTGTATACTAAAGCCGCCTCAGCAGAGGTGCCTCCAGACCTCTTTGCTTTCGAAACAGTGATCTTCCTTAACTTGCACGTAAGTCTACGCAATCTCCAACGTAGGGCGAACTAAATGTGGCGCAGGGGTCAGTGCTGAACGTTTGACTACGTTGTCTCAAGCATTACTCCATTAAACGACAAAACATTATTCTCTCAGAGTCTAACCGCACAGGCATCATGAGCATAGCTAACTTTCCTGTAGACTGTCCTATAATCGGCAGTGCCAACTATGGCAGTTAGTATCATAATTTATATTTTTTGCTGAGACTTTCCGAAAATATTTTTGCAGTTTTCTTAAAAAATCGCTGGCCTAAGTTGCCCCTTAGTTAAAAGATCGGGCGCGAG
>JARKHS020030467.1:82500-155817 GCA_030143305.2 Amblyomma americanum
GTGCACTATATTTGGTGCGCTCGTTACTGCAGACGTTTGAGCACACTGGTCAGTGTTAGACAAGATAATTGAGGCATATTTTTAAAATGCATCGAATGTCAGTAACTACGTCAATTGCTTCAATTCGGAAATAAGCCGCGGTGGCTCAGTGTTTAAGGCGCTCGTGTACTGAACCGGAGTACCCGGGTTCGAACCAGACCGCGGCTGCCGCGTTTCGATGGAGGCGAAACGCAAAAGGCGCCCGTATGCTGTGCGATGTCACTGCAAGTTAAGGATCGCCAGGAGGTCGAAATTATTCCGGAGCCCTCCATTACGGTACCTCTTTCTTCCTTCCTTCTTTCACTCCCTCCTTTATCCCTTCCCTTACGGCGCGGTTCAGGTGTCCACCGAGGTATGTGAGACAGTTACTGCGCCATTTCATTCCCTCAGAAATATTTTTTTTTAATTCGCAAGCTATTCTGAACTGATGCAGCCATCTCTTGTAGAAGAATCTGCATTTGGACATAACTGTGGTTCAGATGAGCAATATTGCAAAAACACGAAATTATTGGCCGAGAAAGTGCGTGGGTCGTTTTCTCGCTGTACAAATGCATCTTATTTGAAAATAAAAGTCCTCTTCGTTTCCTCTTTGAGACGTTTAATAAGTCACAACCGGATAATTCTCTGTCGCAATGGCGCATTAAGGACAATTGGAAGTTTAGCTGTATAGGTCGACCGACAAATTAGAACTACCGATATGCTAGTTTCACTCAAGACGGACCTTTTAAAACTTCTAAGTAGCAAAAGAATAAAATACGGGTGTCACCACCACTGCCCGATTTCACAAATAACTTACCGTGTTTCAACCAAACCTTTCGGCCAGTATCCCACAGCCAATGTAATTCACCACTGACTACGAAACTGGCCACTGACCCGTTTTTAGTAGGCATGTATCAAGTTCGAATAAAATGGCTGGAAAATTGTTAACTGGAATCTTCCAGCCATAAATGCTGCTCTTTGCTGCCAGACAGGAATCGACATACCCAGAACAAGCCATATAATTAACTTTTGCCACATTCCAACATTTTTTGTAATTGTCCTTAGTGTCTCCTAACTATCAATCAGGGTCGAAGAGAGCAAAGTTAAAGGGGTACTGTGACTTCACTTTAAATAATTTAATTGATTTCTAGAGTGCTAGGGACAAAATCAAAAACACAGCCTTTCCGTCGAGGCGTTAGCATACGGCTCTGAGGTTTTCTCGAACACCTGTGCTTGCTGAAAGTCCACACCAACCTCGGCGCAATAGTTGCCGAGATGTGGCCGCCATGGTGGTGATTAAACATTCAAACCTTGAACAGCCCGATGCTGTAACCTCTTAGCCAGCACGCAAGATATCATTCTTTTAGCGTTCGAGCCATTAGTGCTCAACTAAGATTGTGCCGGAGCGCAATTTTTTTTTAACCACGAGCAACACAAAACATGAACATGCTCGAACTCACCGAACTTCACAGGTTTGCTGTGCTGGCGATCTCAACGCTTGACTTCTTAATTTCTTTTTTTCTCGACATGAACGTCTCGAGTTGCGCCTTATTATGTAAAGTGAATCGGCGTTAATGCGAAACACAGCAATTTGTCTGCAGCTGCGACTTCGTCGTTAGCGCCTTCCCCTTTTATTCCTCAGCAGAGGCGAGATTCGCTGAGTCTTTTCAAATAGCTACGACCTTAGTACGAAAGCCTACGCGTCATTCACAAACTGCATGCCTAACGCCGCGTAGATTAAGGCATGCTTCTCTGAAAGCACTCCAAGTCTCTCCTTTTCAAGCGCGAATGTAAAGCGCTCAGATTTTAGTTGTGAGCCAATACGTCTCCGATTTGAGACCTGCGAACAAACGTTTCAAGAAATGACAAATGCGGATGATTGGCATTCGCTTTTATATGCTGGCGGCCGCTTAATAAACTATTTCACGAGGCTTCACTCAAGGCAGTTTGAATCTAACTTTGCAGGTTGTAAAAAGCCAACTAGAACTGAGTTATGAGACGAAACTGGAGAAGTTCTTGCTATTATTAAAAAAAAAGTAGGGAAAATTAAACTCATGAAGATTATTCGTCTCAGCGGGAGCCAATGAATAGCAGCAACAGATGCGCCCATTTACAAGGTAACGCAGAGTAGATTTACCTCAGTAACGTCATCTCAAAGTAACCGCTACAAGCAAGTCAAATTGATGTTTATTAAGTCTAAAATTTGTCACTATGCTCCGACGTAGAAATATAAAGAATAAATATAAAGGTTATATAGAAATATAAAGATTATACTCGGGCCCTCGAGCGATATGTCATAACAAAAATTAATCAGCGGACAGTGCAGATTTTAACAAAAATAGGAACAAAAAGAGATGAAAAACAGTTACAGTTCAAAGCTAAGTAAGCAGGAATTAACCACAGGACAGAAAGATATAGAAACATCAATTTCGCAACAAAACTCATCAATATTCTTGAAACTATTTATCGTTCACAAATTTGATTTGAAAAAGATTGGATCCGTTCATGGTCCTTCGCATGGTCTTTCGAAGTAACAAACTATTTTAAGTTACAAACCTAAAAGAATATGCTGATCACATAGTCCACCTACTATAGTGAATATTTTGGAGAACCTTCAATCGCGTTGTCGCTTTACAATATCGAAACCTTTAGCGAGGAAACTCGATAACGCCCTATAAAACCTATGCAGTCGTCAGGGTTGCTTTCATCAAGAATGATACACGTGACGGGACAGTGTGTTAGCCCAAAATTCTCTACGAATGACAATGCTGCCTTGTGATTCAGGGATTCAGTGTGGAGTTATGCAACTAGCGTAATTAATGAGGCCTGGGATTAATAGACGTATAAGCTGATATCATAAATCTCTTGCTGTAACCCAACTGCCAATAACATTGGTATGCAGTGGACCTGGACATATTAGGTTTGTGTGATGAATTATGAGAGAAATGTAAATGAAATGTGTTTACTGTTGGACATTTTTTCATTGAATTTTCTGTTGCCATAGAAATAAAATCTTTTTTTCATTCATTATAGAACCCTGCTTACGAGAAAAGAAAAAGATATTTCACTTTTTACAGCTCTACACCTCGAAGGGCAGACATGTGCAACTCAGCTTAAAAATGATAACATTAGCAATGCATGGGACTAAACATGAACTGTTTTTGTACAGTTAGAACGTAGCGCAGCGGCTGTGTTGAATTTTAGGCTGGGATTATCCAAATTCAGTTCTGCGACCGAACCTCAGATTGCCCGTGCTCCGGCTAAACCAAACAATTCTGGACGAGAGCCTTTTTCAATGGGAAAGAGCTTATGAATGCAGTTTTTTCATAAATTGTAAGATTTTGCTGTAATAACTATTACATCCTCAGATATCCTCTGGCAGCCTTGCATTTTTCTGCTATTGACGTTTTTGCTGTCTAAAAGAAGTTCCTTTTGGTTTTCTAATGGGTTGTTTATGGGAGTCTTATTGTTCGATGCGAGACAAATTTTAAAAGAAAGGTTATGCTACGTACAGGAACAATGGGCCATTACCTTCACTATTTACACAACAGTATGTTACTAGATTCATTATTCCAATTTTCGTCAAAGAATGTTCGACATGATTCTCGACGATGGTTTTCGCTTTAAAGCAAGGGTGAGTTCAGCGCAAAAAGTGCTGCACTGAACGAGGTGTTCTATAAGTATTGGGCTGCCTAAGATAGTTATAGGAACCATCCTTGAGGCCCTGTCAGGCGACCAGTGGAATTTCAGCATTGTGGGACATTGGTCAACGATGAGTGCGTCAATACCGATAACCATTCAAGCATCGAGAGAAAACGTCAGCGCTTTGCTAGGCGCTCACAAACTTTTTTGGTATTTTGCGCGGTATGCAAGAATGTACTGGGGACACTGTTGCTTTAGTACGCCTGCAGCAAGTGAGAGTGCGCGCTGATGCCAGAGTTTGCATCCGTCCTGCTGTATAGAACTTGAAAACGAAGGCTTGCTGCATGAAACCTAAAAATTCCGGGGCACTGCAGGCCAACCGACTGTAGAGTTAGCCTGTACAGTTAACAGAGGCACACATGCCCTGTTTACAATGCCTCCGTGTAAAGTACTGGCAATGAAAGTTGTGTGGCTAGGCGCAATTTTGTTTCATAAATATTGCTCGGGCCTCAATGAAAACGAGAAGTGTAAATTTAAGCAGAGCCTCCTTTAAGCAAAGCCAAGGATGCTTTTCGTAACTACGGGGGCACGACCGGCCTCTATCAGCGTGAAAAAAAAGATGTATTGTCAGATATGGTAAGAGGGAGCATGGATCCCTAAGCCCTTTAGTGATTTTTTTTTTCAACATTTCCTTCAAAAACTACTTCCACCCAGAAAAACTTTCGAAGAAGGTACCGTATCTCCTTGTACCATATTGCTGTGGAGGGAATAGAAGGGCCCCGTTTTAAGAGTGGCCAGGAGATCGGGGCTGTGATGGTCACCTGAAATTTGTATCCGATGTGGTAACGGGATTGACACAGACATGCATACTGGTAGCGGGAGCATTCATGGGGGGGGGGGGGGGGGTTACGATCGAAAGATACCACTTTTTCACTGTGGTAGAGACTACTACTGTCCAATAGTGTTGCGGTTTATGGCGGAAGAAAGCTGCGGCGTTTACTTTTCCACGCAGCGACGTACCTGTGTTTCTTGCAGGTAAGCAACGGCCCACATTACCGGCTTTACTCGAAGAGTGATGGTGACTCAGCGGCCAGGACACAGTGGCGCCAAGAGAGGTGCCAATAAAGCCCCACCAAATGACGTTGTAGGCCAAATTAATTGGCCGTTTCCCTGCGTGCTTTCTTCGGCAGTGTCATATTTAAGGTTGGCGCCGCAGGACGAAGGCATAGAGGAAGCACAGCTGTTCAAAGCAGCTGAGGGCACGGAAGGCGAAGTAACGTGGTGCACCAAAGGGACACCACTGGGCCGCCGAGGGGACCGGCGCTTGTGGCCAAGCTTGTTTCCAAGCTGAATCTCCACTCCTTAGATTCTGGGATGAAATAGTTCACCGCATGTTCATTGCAGCTTCCGTAGCTTGGAGGACTTCGTGTAAAGGCTGGAGCTTGGGCGCCTCGATGAGCACCCTAACTCGTGCTAGTGAGTGGCGCCAACGGTGATATTTATGGCAGCTGTTAGCCAGTCGTTTTTACACTTTGTCTTTTTCGATACCGAGTTAACTTTGTAGGCCTATATTCTATCATTGGTTACCTTGGTCACTTTAGGCAATGTTTTTAATTACGAATACGTACTGTTTCTTTTCCCGGCTCTAATACGTATCAAGACCCAAGAAAAGATCCTTAGTAATGGAGAAATGGAGGTTCTCGCTTTAAGATTTCCTCCTAATGCCGTGTTACTGAGTACTGAAAAAGGAATATCATTTAGGAATAACGTATAACACATTTCTTCTTTTGAGCACGCCGGCTGGAGTCCATTTCGGCAATATGGGCTCCACCAAGAACGCCGTAGGCGCCCGAGAGCACAAAATTAGGTTTGACACGTGATAAGTATTTTTTTTCTTAACAGGGCCGAGTGTTGAATACCCAGAAAATATGCCAGCGGTTCCTAAAACGCAAGTATGCCAGCAGTTTTTGAACACAGGAAAAGCAAAGGAAAGTTACAGTTACAACATTTGTCCGTAAAGTTCCAAGACTAAGTTCATTAAAAAATGCGTTCAATATTGAAATCATTTGTGCAGCACCCGTTCGAAATAGTCTCCCTTGTAGTCTATAGAACAGCTTCCAATGCTTGTTGAGTTCTTGGAAACAGTTGGAAAACGCTTCTTCTGGCAGGGCTGTCAGTTCCTTTGTCGTCGCGTCTTGAATGGCCTCCATGCTCCCTATCCAGCGGCCTTTTGGGGCTCTCTTCACGCGAGAAAACAGGAAAAAATCGCACGGGGAGAGGTCAGGCGAGTATTTATTTATTTATTTGTTACATACTGCACACCCTTGGGTCCGAGCAGAGGGGCATTAGTAAATATACAGATAATAATGAACAAAACAGGAACAAACAAGTACACATTTATACAATTTTTAGTCACACTGGAGTCAGCAAACCATTACTACAGTGCGATACTGTCCGAGGAAAAAAGGAAAATTTAAACGTATCAGTTCGAGCATAATAGGGTGTAAGTGAGTCAGGATGATGTCTTGTGAGCCGCGGTAATGCAGGCGTTATATAAGATGATTTATTTATTTGAAGTTTGTTGTTAAGAAGGAGGGAAAGGAATTCAAGTCTTAACTGCTTTTGACGTGATTCCAGAGTGGGTATACAATTGTCTGCCATAATTTTAGAGGGAGAGTGAAGCTGTGTGAATTTATTCATTACAAACCTAACTGCCTTTCTGGGTTCGAGCCCGACCGCGGCGGCTGCGTTTTTATGGAGGAAAAACGCTAAGGCGCCCGTGTGCTGTGCGATGTCAGTGCACGTTAAACATCCCCAGGTGGTCGAAATTATTCTGGAGCCCTCCACTACGGCACCTCTCTCTTCCTTTCTTCCTTCGCTCCCTCCTTTATCCCTTCCCTTACGGCGCGATTCAGGTGTCCAACGATATATTTATTTATTTATTTTATTTATTCAAGTTACCCCTAAAGGCCCTCCAGAAGAGGGTATTACATAGGGGGGGGGGGGGGTACAATCATAAGTAATCGCGATACATTTCAACAAGTAAGTGTAACAAAAAAAAAACGCTAATTAAAACATAAGGCATCACACAAAGAAAAATTGAACACTAACAAAAACAGCAAACATTTACACATTTCCGTCACAGCGAAGAAGCTCTTGGAATTTTTTATTGTCAGTTTCTGTGGCGATGACTGATGGCAAACTATTCCATTCAGTGATAGTACGGGGAATAAATGAATTGGCATAAGACGATGAATGACAGTTTACGCGTTTAACTTTGAAAGAATGATCACGGCGTGGAAAGAGAGCATCAGGTGACTGAAACAAATCACGGCGAAGGGATGGGTGGTGATAAAGCTTATGGAAAAGGGTTAAGCGAGCAAGTTTACGGCGATATGACAAATCTTCCAGTTCGGCACGTTTTTTTAATGCTGAAAGGCTTGTGAAGGGTGAGTAGTCTGAAAATATGAAACGAACAGCACGGTTTTGCAAGGATTCAATGTTAGTGATAACGTAGGCTTGAATAGGGTCCCAAATGGCCGCAGCATATTCGATTTTAGGGCGTATTAGAGTTATATAAGCAAGCTTTTTAACGTGTATAGGGGCGTATCTGAGGTTACGTTTAAGAAAACCAAGTGAGCGGTTAGCAGATGCTAGGGTGAGGTCGATATGGTGATGCCATGTTAGGTCAAACTGAAGGTGCACCCCAAGGTACTTGTATGTTGATGTTAGTTCCACAGTATTGTCATTTAGAATATAAGTGGTTGGAATGCGAGCTGTACGGCGAGTGAAAGATATTAGTTTAGTTTTAGAAACGTTTATTGCCATTAACCATGATGAGCACCAAGAGCTTACTGCGTTCAGGTCAGATTGTAGAGATTGGCGGTCACTGTCTGTAGTAATGTTACGGTAAATTACGCAGTCATCAGCGAAAAGGCGAAGTCTAGATGTTACACAGGCAGGTAAATCATTAATATAGATTAGAAAAAGCAAAGGCCCTAGCACGCTTCCTTGTGGTACCCCAGATGTCACATTAGCAGAGGAAGAGTTAGAATTATTAACGGAGGTAAACTGAGTTCTAGATGACAGAAAGTCCTTAATCCAAGCGAGCACGTTAGGGTGTATATTAAGCTGTGCTAGTTTCAGTAGAAGTCTTTGATGAGGAACCCGATCGAAAGCTTTTGAGTAATCCAGGAACACTGCGTCGACCTGAAAGCCCGCGTCAAGTGATAATTGTAAGTCATTAATAAAGCCAGCTAACTGAGTATCACAAGAAAATCCCTTGCGAAAACCGTGCTGATAATCGAAAATAATGTTATGATCTTCGAGATAGCTGATGACTTGGCTGTGAATGATATGTTCGAGTAGTTTGCAAACAGTGCTGGTTAACGAGATGGGTCGATAGTTTAATGGAGAGGAACGCTCACCTGATTTAAATATAGGTATTACTTTGGCTATCCGCCAGTCATTAGGAATTAATCCGTGCGATAATGATTGCGAAAACAAACAGGACAACACAGCGCTAATGCTTTGGGATGTGTTCTTCAGCAACTTATTGTTGAAACCGAGGTGATCCGAACTATTAGTTATTTTAAGATTGTTTAATAAAGCTAAAATACCAGTTTCATTAATAACTATTTCAGGCATGCAAATATCTTGGATTATATCTAAGTCAGGGAATGCGCTAATGTCTTCTTTGGTGAATACTGATGAGAAGGCGTCGTTGAAAACCTGAGCACATTCATACTCTTTAATTATGACGCCGTCGCTGTCGGAAAGCAAAATGTCGGGTTGAAAGCCAGGATTTATGATGCGCCAGAATTTACGAGGGTTGTTGGTTAGCAGAGATGACAGGTCGTGATTGAAAAAGTGACGTCGAGTGGATTTCAGTAGTGACTGGTAGTCCTTGTCGCATTTCTTGTACTTTTCCCACGCGCTTAGAACACCATTTTTCACTGCCTGTCGGTAAAATCGCTTTTTCTTGTTATTGGCACGTCGCAACTTCTGGGTAAACCATGGTGCACTGCTGCTACATCTAATGGTCATTAGAGGAACGAAATCATCGATAAGTTTATTAAAAGTACTCTTGAATAAATCCCAGTTTTGCTGAACAGTGCGCAATAAATATTGATTAATGAACTGGGTGGAAAAAATTTCGAATTCGGAATTTATTTTTTCATAGTTAGCTCTGTTGTAACATCTGATTTGTTTAACAGTCGTTTTCTTTTCGTTAAAAGAACCAGTTATGCGTCCTGTTATTACGTCATGATCCGAAATGCCATCTAAATGAATAATGTCTGAACAAATATCGGGATTATTTGTTAATATTAAGTCTATAATGTTGGCAGTACTCGATGTGCGACGCGTGGGATTGGTAATGAGTTGCGATAGTGAAAAGTCAAGACATGATTGAAGAAACATGTTAGCTTCAGTTTCACTCGCTGTGACGGATTGTGTGAACCAGTTGATACTAGGAAAGTTAAAGTCTCCAAATATGAGTAAAGTACAGTTAGGAAAACGCGTACATATTTCACACAGAATTCGATTAAATTCAGAAGAAAAGCCATTATTCATGTTAGGAGGACGGTAAAAAACACCAATAATTATAACTTTAGAACAACACTTAAAAGAAACCCATGTACACTCAAGAAAAGAACTAATCATGAGAGGCACAGTTGCCAAATCATCCCTTATCGCCAAGAGTACACCACCTCCTCTCCGGTACGGTCTGTCGCAGCGAAAGATGTTAAAATGTGTCTGGCTTACAAAAATTGAATCATCAGGAATAACATCACTGAGCCATGTTTCGGTTAGCGCAACTAATGATGCGGAGCACGAGTCGATTAGCGAAGATATTGCGACATCTTTCGATAAAACACTTCTGATGTTAGTGTAAAGGAAAGAAATGGTTTTGGGAGTATTACATGACGAACTTTGAGAAAAAAGGAAAGCTGGGATCTGATTTGAGTAAGTGACAGAAGAACGTCAGTCTTCTTGCGAGGGGTGCTGAGAAACACATACCACGCGATCAGCCTTAGTGTCCCATACATAGGCATCGTTATTAATGTGAAGCTTATTAAATGCGAGACGAATGCGGTCGCCTTCCTTTTTCACGGATTTGGCGTACTGCCAGAGATGACGGCGCTTTTGTCGGACGGCCTCAGAATAATCGCGAGAGATGCTGAAATCTGTACCCTTGAGCTTTGAACCGTTGCTTAGTAAAGATTCAACATCTTTATCATTGTAGAATTTTGCAATGATTGGTCTCTTCTTACTTGGCGAAAAACGGCCCAGACGATGCGCTCTCACAATCGAGGTTGATAAGACATCAAGTTTGGTGGAGCAAAATTCATTCACGAGCTGCTCCGAAGTATCCCAGGTTTCATCGTCTGTATCTTGGATGCCATAAAAAAGAACATTCGACCGTCTAGACCGGTTTTCTAAATCGTCAATTTTGTCTTGCATTTTAGAGAATTCTAAATTCGGGCTGAACTGGGACTGAGCAGCTGGCGCCAATTCTATTTTAGATTCCAGTTCAACGACACGCTTTGTTAGTGCATCCAAGTCATTCTTTAGGCTGATATGAATGTTAAGGATCTTATTCAATGATTCCAGAACTGTTGTATGGCTAGTTTCCAGCCGCTGGACCGCAAGAGCAACATTGTCTAGCTTTTCCTCTTGTGCCTTAGTCATGGGCCCAGGGTTGGACTCAACATCGCCACCGAGCAGTAGGACGCGCCAAAGGTACATCAAAGCAGCACGAACACTTTTGAAAGAATTGGGTGGCCACGACACCGCGAAAAGGCAAACATCATCATTTCGGTAACAGGAAGTTTCGTACGGACAAACCTGGAAGAACATCAGCGGTGAGCGTGACATCGTAACTGCGGTGCCGTGGCCCGGTGCGTCGGTGAAAGGTGGGCGCTTTTGTGCGGCTGGGTCAGCTGACGCTGTTCCGTGTTGCCGGACTGCGTACACCGCAGCGTCCAGAACTGGCAGTGGTGGATACGGTGATGCGGTGTACTCGGCTGAGGATCCGGTCGCACAATTCTTTGCGGCATCAGGACACCAAGGGAATTGTGGTATATCCAGCCATAGCGGTGCCGGCGTTACAGGAGACAGCTGGCCCAAGAATGATAGCAGCAGCACCTGGAAGAACATCAGCGGTGAGCGTGACATCGTAACTGCGGTGCCGTGGCCCGGTGCGTCGGTGAAAGGTGGGCGCTTTTGTGCGGCTGGGTCAGCTGACGCTGTTCCGTGTTGCCGGACTGCGTACACCGCAGCGTCCAGAACTGGCAGTGGTGGATACGGTGATGCGGTGTACTCGGCTGAGGATCCGGTCGCACAATTCTTTGCGGCATCAGGACACCAAGGGAATTGTGGTATATCCAGCCATAGCGGTGCCGGCGTTACAGGAGACAGCTGGCCCAAGAATGATAGCAGCAGCACCTGGAAGAACATCAGCGGTGAGCGTGACATCGTAACTGCGGTGCCGTGGCCCCAAGACAGATACTGCGCCATTTCCTTTCCCCCCCAAAAAATCAATTATTATTATTATTGTATTCTTTCAAAGTGACTGATATTTGACTTAGTGGGAGGATCCTATGAAATAAATGCATACTCTAGCTTTGGTCGAACAAATGAAAAGTAAGAGTAATTTCAAATTAGTAGGGGCGTTTTTTAGTTCGTGCCTCAAAAAGCATTGTTTGTGGAAAACAGAACAAATCTTATTAATATGTGTGTTCCACGACAAAGTTGGTGTCAAGGTAACAACCAAATATTTGTAGTTGATTGCTTCGCGTAGTGGAGAAGAACCTAATGTATAAGAAAAATAAGTGTTTTTTTTTACGAGTGACACGAAGGCGTACTGGTTTTTCAGCGTTGAGAAGCATCCCCCAATCATTGCACCAATTCAATATCCTGTTTAGCACTTTTTCAAGGACAGTCTGGTCATGCGGACAGGTTATTTCGTTATACAGGACACAATCGTCGGCAAAAAACCGAATTTTCACACCGGAAGATATGACATTAACGATGTCGTTAATGTACAGAGGGAAGAGTAGGGGACCCAAAACATGACCTTGCGATACCCCTGACGTGACTGGAAGAGTGGCCGAGCTATGTTCACCTATTGTGACGTATTGAGTTCGTTTAGTCACGTACAGCAATAATCCAGTTTACAAAAATATCAGGTATGTCAATAATTTTAGGTTATTTATTAATTTGTTGTGAGGAACCTTATCGAACACTTTGGTGAAGTCTAAAATATTACATCCATTTGGCCATTATTGGACAGATGGGGAGGTAAAGTAATGCTGTACTTGGCAAGAAATTTTGTAACGCTGAGAGAAGTGTGCGGCTTTGCGTTATCGTGGAGAAGGCTCCATTGTCCAGATGCCTTTAAGTCCGGGCGACGGCGTCGCAGTGCATCACGCATGTGTTGCAGCACGCCGATATAGAGCTCTTGATTCACCATCTGCCCTTGTGCGACGAACTCGTGATGTATGACACCTTCTCTGGCACCGAGAAAAACTATCAACGTCGTATCTGTTTTGGTCTTCTGTCGCCGCACCTTTCTCAACGCCAGAGAGCTTGAGGACGGTGATTCGGCACTCTGCCTCTTTGTTTGAGGATCGTATTGAAAGCACTATGTTTCGTCTTCAGGAATGATAATGTCGACGAATGCAGCATCCTTCTCTGCCTCGGAGAGCAAATCAGCGCTCACTGATGCCCGCGTGCCCTTCTGGTCCTGTATGAGGGAATGCGGCACAAGTCTGGCATTCAGCTTTCGCTTCCCCAAGTTCTCAGTAAAAATTTCGTGGCATATTTTCTTACTAATGTCGAGAGTATCTGATAGCATGCGGACTGTAATGATGTGGTCTTGCTGTACGATTCCCCTGATTGGAGCCACGTTGTTTCAATTCCGTAAGCTTGAAGGGCGTCCCTGCCTTGAGTCGTCTTCCACCGATGTTCTCCCCGAAACGAACCTCTTGGGCCACTCGAGAACTCGCGCCCGCGATAATGTCTCGTTGCCATAAGCGTCACGAAAGATCTCATATGTCTGTATGGCTTTCTTGCCAAGCATCACACAGAATTTCATGTTTACACGCTGTTCGAGGTGGACGTCCTTCTCTCCACATTCACACGCGGTATAATGCGCAGACGACTAGCGTCAACGTATTTTTTAGCGTTCCTGTATACGCTCCCGAGAGAGTATATACAGGAACACTAGTGTTTTCTACATGTAGTGCCATCTACCGGCTGCCACAACAACTAACATAAATAGCTCAGGTTAGCACGTAAAGATGGCGCCACACACGTACCAACGTCTGTTTTCGAGAATCATTTCTAGAGAAGAAAATAAATCAGTCTCGAGACTTTACGGACAAAAGTTGAAGTTTTATGCTGCGATCGGTTAGCTAAGGAAATGGATAATTATTTTAGGCACGAATTTTCTTTGCGAAATCGAGGCAGAATCTGCTATTTACGGAAGTGTTATGCAATTCAACCCCTCGCTGCCTTGTACTACGGAGCTTTTATAACCTTTTAGTTTGAAAGGCGTACTTTCGACAAATTTGTCACAGCGTAAAGCCTTTTTCTGTAATCAACAGCTTTCGTTTCTCTACATAGTTTGCTCCAGAGAGTGAATGAAAAACCTCTTTCGAACATAAGTTCACGTTCGACCTTCCAGGAGATGGCTTTTGCTTTTTCTTCGCAGTGAATGAAGTACGCGCTGTGCCAGGAATTCTAGGAGTGAAAGTGAAATGTGCAAGTTCCCGATTTCTTTTAAACTTTCAAACGGAAAAGTGCTTTCCGATATTAATATCACACATCAACACGACCCTTGCAGTTTTGAAATGACGATGTAACTTCTTTTTTGGCGAAGCTGGAAGTGTTAATAAATTGTTTTTTGGGGAAAGGAAATGGCGCGATACCTGTCTCACATATCGGCGGAAACCGGAACCGGGGCGTAAGGGATGGGATAAAGGAGGGAGTGAAAGAAGACAGGATTCAAGAGGTGCCGTAGTGGAGGTCTCCAGAATAATTTCGACCACCCGGGGATCTTTAACGTTCACTGACATCGCACAGCACTCGGGCACCTTAGCGTTTCGCCCCCATCGAAACGGAGCCGCGGCGTTCGGGTTCGTACCCGGGTACTCCGGCTCAGTAGCTGAGCACTCTAACCACTGAGCCACCGCAGCGGGTGAAGCTGGCAGTGTTCGCTCAAAGATTCTTGTTGTCGGTTGATGATCAGAGACTACTGAGGTAAAACCTATGTTTATATTGTACCTTAGGCAAGCAGCTCTCCTTTCAGATGAATAACAGAAAGCGGCATACCAGGTTGCAACTCAATGTCAGCGCGCGGAATTGCCATAAAATTGTTGGCATGAAAGGGGGGGGGGGGGGGGGGGAGGGGCATACATTGTGATAACGCTGGTTTAGTAGCACGTGAATATTTATTTGAGGTGAGGAAATTGGAAGGAAGGTTTAGCCTGAATGGGTCAAAATAAAAAGAACACAAATGGAACTGTGTAATGGCCATGTTGCTATGCTACTTAATGAGGGGAAAAAAACAGAGTATGATAAAAGGAACTCTAAAAAAGTGAAACACCAGAAAATAGCTGGACTGCGAGTTGAATTTAACCAACCCAGTAAACCATGAATATGCAGAGGATATCCACAAGTGGTCCTAACATCCAATGTCCATGTACCGATATCCTCTGCATGTTGAGGGGACTATTGGATTCAGATATCAGTTAGTGGATATTCAGAGGATATTCGAATATGCATGATGTTCTTTCAGCACATTGAAAGTTTTGAAAATGTGCTAACAACTTACCAGAACTAGATATTATTGTTTTTGAAGGCATGAACATGATGAAATTATGCTACCTTTACATTTTAATCATTCCTGCTTTCGCAGTCTTACATTTTCAGGAACTAATTATTTCAAGCAGTCGACTATTGCACACCCTGATTTTATTTTATGCGTGCGAATGCATGTACTGTATGATTATTTAAAGAAATTGCTCACGTTAGACCGACAGCCACAAACGCCGCGATTTCAAAACCAGAACAATAATTAGAACTCTCTTGACACTGCGCGGCCTAACGGCCATGGGCACCGTCATTAGCCGCGACGCTAGCTTCACATCCAATCCAATCCAAGCGCCATTACCAGTTTTGTTGCGACGGCCGCAACGTTTTCGTGATTTCTTTCAGCGTTTCTCCGCAAGTTTTTATTTGTTGTTTCGCGAGTTCACATTTTCTTCGTTGTGGCGGCAAGCTTGTTGTGCATGTTGTACACAGTCCTGAGCACTCACTGGTGGAAGTACTGGAGGATTACGCGGATAACAGCAATAATGGTGAGTGTTTATGACACTGTTCTGTCAAACGAAGTGTTAGTGTTCGTTTGTGGCATTGTGCAATTTTCATGCTGGCAATTTTATCATCCGGTTTATCAGTTCATGGAGTGCAGACATGGATTTAAAATCTGTGGTGTTTAGTTGTGGCTCGATTTGTCCCCGAAGTAGTTTCGCAGGAATGGCTGCGCTCTGTGCCACTTCTCTGCCTTAACAGCCTGCACTGCATTTTTGTACCCGGAATTGTTTTTTTTCATCTTTGTGCTTTTAAACTTTTGTGGGAACTTGGTCTGTTCTCGCTTCTTGTAATTTCCTTTTATTTCAGTAGCACATTTCAAGATAATTGGCTACTGAATACTTTTTACTTCAGCTCGTGGCTTTGACTGCTTTTTCTGAAATTTTCTATTTTATTACAGTGCGTAGAATGAAAGTTGTGCTGTGAAAATTCTTGCTACTGATTGTGTGCCCCAGCAAGGGTTTACATCTTATGTATACAATAAGAGTTGCTGGTTGTAAACCTCGTATAATGCAGCAGGGCATGACCATTTTTCTTTGCTGTTCCATTTCAGATATTTTGGAGAACATGTTCAGAGAAACAATAGCCTCATGCATCTTGCCACTCAGTAGATGCATTGTGTGTCATGAAGACAAACAGCTGGTATGAAACTGTTTTTCGTACTTCATTTTTAGGTAGTTATAGTCATGTCTACGGAAAGCAAATAGCTTTCACCGAATATTTTCTAGTTCATCATTAATTACAGGCCAATTACCAACTACTGCCACATCTTTCTTCCTCACATAACACACAAAAAATTCAATCAATCTCTTTTCTTTGGCCTCATTGACTCGCTTCATTTAAACCTGTTTTCCCACTTGTCCCAACTTTGATTCCGTAAATTATTTCATGAAAAACAATTTGTAATGTTCAACAATGATTAACATACATTTGGAGCTTCTGGGTTTGGAAAGAGCTTTGTTCTTAGATGTCTTGAAGACATTTCTCACTGTTAAGCTGCAGGTTTCTGTAATAAAACTAAGGCACCGCAACATTGACTACTTGGTTCTCTACAGGATCACGGACTTCCTTTTTAACTACACAACATATGACTGCTAATGCAACCAGCTCATGGTTTTCCCACCCTTTCAGGCATGTGTCAGTAATGTGCTTTAGCTTGTTTATTGTTTCTGACCTGCATTAGCAGTTCATTCAGTGTTGTTTCTAGTTCTACTATTTTTTGCTGCTAATTGTTCTTATAGTTCTAACATTGCATCACTTCGGACTAAATTCAATAACACTGTGTAATGGTTTCGCTAGAGTGTGGAGCTTTACTTTATAAATTTGAGCATTTCTCATAACCAGTCACCCTGTCCCTATTATTTTCAAAATATCGTCACCTTGACTTCTCCCTAGCATACAAGTACTTTGACATAGATATTACAACCTTTAAAGAAAATTCATGGAAGTCTAATATTGACTACCTAACATGAAAATCTAGTTGCATGCTGCTGCATTTATTACACAACTTTTCCAGTGAAACTGAAAAGGCCTACCTAGATCTGGCTTAATCTACGATATCCTTGTCCTATGTGGGCCATGGCTGGTCTCCTTATAAATTCCGTGGCAATAGCGCAAACAAGACAAGGGACCTAGACGAGTAGACACACACAGCGCTGACTTCCAGCAACTTTATTGGGAAAAAAACATCAATTTATTCATGCACTTATTGCCGTGTCATCACAATGCATGCGCAAAACTCAGTGTGAACGTAGGTAGGCCAGTTCTTTTTTCGGTAGTTTTACTGAAGGAGTGCTAACACAAGAACTTCCTAATCTAGCTATCTTTTCTGCTTCTATAATCTCACGAGTGCGCTTGTCCTTACTTTTTCCTACTAAAAAACACTTGTCTAGTAGCGGCCTGCACTTATCGCATGCGTTGCAATGTTTGACTAGCCCTCCGTCATTTTCGTTTTTGTTGCGTACATTGCGATTATGCTCACGGAGGCGGTCGTTGAGGCAGCGACCAGTTTGACCTACATATTGGTGCCCACAAGAGAGTGGAATCTGGTACACTACCCCAACCTTACATTCAACAAATGGAATTTGATGCTTCTTCGCGCATTGATTGGACACAGGACGAGCACATTTGTTAACCTTGCATAGGCTGTTTAGATTTTCAGGGGCAGAAAAAACAACTGACACATTGATATGATTAGCAATGCGCTTAAGATTGTGAGAGATGGTATGCAAGTATGGATAACACACATTGTTTTTCTCTGTCTCTTCAAGGGCACATGCGCACCAGGTTGCAGCTCAGTGTTCAGCTTTCTGAGCAAACTTCCCGCTACTGAAATCTGAAGAAGACCAGGATAGCCAGCATGCGATAGCCTACTGCACTGTTGTTGCAAACGTATATACATCAAATGCGGACAGGATTTTCGGAGGGCATTTTGAAAGCACAGGTTCGCTATCGCTCTTTTTACCAGTTTAGAGTGGGCAGATTTGAAGGGCAGCAGAGGCTTGCTATTGCGGGGTTCATAAGCCCAGCAGGTATGACCAGGGTGAAAGATGATGCTAATGTCAAGGAATCTTAGCTTGTCATTAGAGGGCAGTTCAAAAGTTAGAACAAGAGGTTTATAACTTTGTCTGAGCATAGTTAGAATGTTAAGGGCCTTGGATTCAAAGGAGTCATGGTCACTGTCAATAAAAATCAAGAAATCGTCAACGTATCTAAAAACTTTGGCAACCTGCATATTGTATAATCTGTCTTTGACGGCTTTGTCAAGTTCGGCTAAAAAGAAGTCACTTAAAACAAGGGGCCATACAGGAGCCAATACAATTTCCTTCTTTTTGATTTTTATTGACAGTGACCATGACTCCTTTGAATCCAAGGCCCTTAACATTCTAACTATGCTCAGACAAAGTTTTAAACCGCTTGTTCTAACTTTTGAACTGCCCTCTAATGACAAGCTAAGATTCCTTGACATTAGCATCATCTTTCACCCTGGTCATACCTGCTGGGCTTATGAAGCCCGCAATAGCAAGCCTCGCCTGCCCTTCAAATCTGCCCACTCTAAACTGGTAAAAAGAGCGATAGCGAACCTGTGCTTTCAAAATGCCCTCCGAAAATCCTGTCCGCATTTGATGTATATACGTTTGCAACAACAGTGCAGTAGGCTATCGCATGCTGGCTATCCTGGTCTTCTTCAGATTTCAGTAGCGGAAAGTTTGCTCAGAAAGCTGAACACTGAGCTGCAACCTGGTGCGCATGTGCCCTTGGAGAGACAGAGAAAAACAATGTTCATTATTCCATACTTGGATACCATCTCTTACAATCTTAAGCGCATTGCTAATCGTATCGATGTGTCAGTTGTTTTTTCTGCCCCTGAAAAGCTAAACAGCCTATGAAAGGTTAACAAATGTGCTCGTCCTGTGTCCAATCAATGCGCGAAGAAGCATCAAATTCCATTTGTTGAATGCAAGGTTGGGGTAGTGTACCAGATTCCACTCTCTTGTGGGCGCCAATATGAAGGTCAAACTGGTCGCTGCCTCAGCGACCGCCTCCGTGAGCATAATCGCAATGTACGCAACAAAAACGAAAATGACGGAGGGCTAGTCAAACATTGCAACGCATGTGATAAGTGCAGGCCGTTACTAGACAAGTGTTTATTAGTAGGAAAAAGTAAGGACAAGCTCACTCGTGAGATTATGGAAGCAGAAAAGATAGCTAGATTAGGAAGTTCTTGTGTTAGCACTCCTTCAGTCAAACTATCGAAAAAAGAACTGGCCTACCTAAGTTCACACTGAGTTTTGCGCATGCATTGTGATGACACGGCATTAAGTGCATGTATAAATTGATGTGTTTTTTCCCAATAAAGATGTTGGAAGTCAGCGCTGTGTGTGTCTACTCGTCTTGGTCCCATGTCCTGTTTGCGCGATTGCCACGAAATATGAACCAACAAGCCCGAATTTCCACGTTGCTCAATTATAAATTCCCTCAAGAATGTGCACACCTGCTCAATGCATTTCATCCTGCCTGCTTACTGCAAACATCATAGACATGAAAAAACCAAATATCCTTCCTCACTCTTTGCCATAAGGTGTCTTCTGTCTTTTTCAATACACCACAACTGGCTCTGATCGCACTTTGTTATACCTGCTACTTCATACTTGCATGCACCAACCACACTCATGAAGTCAGCATACGTCACCCAATATGGTGATTTACGCATGCTCATTCCTGCTGAAAGCCTGCTGTGATTGGCACCACTGTCCCACTGCAGTATTTTTGGATACGGATTAAGAACGAAGTGACAGATGTTCCTTCATTCAAAGGCGGGGATCGATTATCATGCCATAGTGGCTAATCCCCTTTCATCTACGACTTCACACTAGCTAGTGCAAATGGGGTAACACCCATGTCATGAGACTCTGTTGATGCTAGTGGATGGAGGGCCTGCTTTGAGAAGGCATTTGCCACTTCATTCTTAAGTTTTATTCGAATGCAGTCGCCAGCCAACATTATTCACTATTGCTGTGCACATTCTAACTTCATTGCAAAAGTATGGTTGCATATATGTAGTTGAAATTCTTGGTTGTGATCCTTGTATTTGTTTGCTGAGGCTTGGGTTTCTTTCTTCATGTTAAGCATTCAGGCTATTGCATGTGATCTTTTTACTCTAGAACCCCTGTCTGGATTTAGTCTTACCTCCGGGAAAGCTAAAGGGTATAGTGGATGCACGTTTGTGTACTTGGCTTCTATCGCATGCTTTTTTCCTCATTACTTTTCAGAAAAGATACTAAGCCAGTTGGATGAAACATTAGCTTTTGCATTATCTTGTGCACCCGTTTTTTGTGCATATTTCCTGCTGTGTCATTACTACTGTTCAACACAATGCACTGTTATATTCACAGGCCTCCGAGGACCTGGAGTAAAAGAATGCACAGCAACAGACGCTGATCATTATGGCTACTGGGCAATAAAATTTGGCTGAGGGCAAAACAAGTGATTGAATTCCGTGACGTTCTCCTGTACTCGAAGCCTGTGCTGTGCATATTCCTTGCCCGCGTACTGCCCCGAGGTGCAATATTCTGACGAAACGAGAACTGCAGCTGTTTGATTACCCTTTGTTATTTTATGCGCTGTACAGCTTACAAGAACAGAATGAGTGTGATGAAAGATCACAAAGTCACAGAGAGCGCAAACTAATGACTTCACTACACATGAATGTTCTATCTTGCATGTACTGGAAATGACATTTCAAGTAATTTGCATACAAGAAAATGACACTTCTTTGTGACATGTTTATGTTATTGCATTGATCAGAGCCCAATGTGTAATTTTCTCGTAATGCACCTGTTATTTGAAATGTTATTCCCAGATCATGTCCAAAATATTGAAGTTTCCTGTATAATGAGTAACTGTTGGTTTTTGCTTTGTATCTCTCTGTCATATCTTGCATCATATTTTTTTGTTGTAAGCTGTACAGCGCACAAAATAAATGGTACAGCATCCAGCCCCCTACCTGAAAATAGATTGGCAGAATATCTGGTTAACATCCTCTGAATGTCTAGGAATCGTCGCATGTGGGCATAATATGAGCCTTATGTGGACATCCACTGTGATCAAAATGAACCATGTAGGGACATTACATGGATGTAATATGAGCATTTGTGAACATCGTATGGACGTCTGATATCTTGTGGAGGATATTATATGAATATCCACTGGACATAACTTGGTTGGCTGGGAAAACTCTAAGCATCAACATCCGCGTGAAAATAGCCCACCAGTGCCGCTAAAAGTTCCGAGCAAATTCGAGGTTAAATTTTAGAACGTCCCTTGGCACAGTGAAAAAGCTTTAAGAGAAGCTCACCTTCCTTCGGTGAGAACGTTTTCTCTGATTTTCGTTTGTAGACGTAAAAAACAGGCGCGATGCTATTTAAACCACATATTTCTATATGTTGACTACTGACAGCAACATCGTTCTGACATTTGTTGTGCATACCAGAGCCAGTGCACAAACCACCCTTTGTTGGATAATAATCTGCCAAATCACTTAATCAGTCTGTATATGGTCTCTGCTCTGGCTGAGCACTAGCTCAGCTAAGTGTCGCCGTGAATGAACACTTAAAATCCTTAATAATAATTGGTTTTTTGGGGGAAAGGAAATGGCGCAGTATCTGTCTCATATATCGTTGGACACCTGAACCGCGCTGTAAGGGAAGGAATAAAGGAGGGAGTGAACGAAGAAAGGAAGAGAGAGGTGCCGTAGTGGAGGGCTCCGGAATAATTTCGACCACCGGGCGATCCTTAACGTGCACTGACATCGCACAGCACACGGGTGCCTTAGCGTTTTTCCTCCATAAAAACGCAGCCGCCTCGGTTGGGTTCGAACCCGGGAACTCCGGATCAGTAGTCGAGCGCCCTAACCACTCAGCCACCGCGGCGGGTCTAAAATCCTTCCAATCATTTATTCGCGTCGTATGGTAGTGCGCATAAAGTAATTTTTGCATCAAAGAATTACTATCTTAGATCCAGCACCTGTGTTCTGTGTTATCATAATACCTTTAACATTTCGTGAAATCTCCGGGAATATCGTGAAGCTTTCGGGATTGAAGTGAGGGGCAACATAATGTTATGGTTACGTGCACCGTCATCGAAAGTGCTTTACTACCAGAGGTGGCGAAATGATCACAATGCAGACCACAGGAACACACTGAAAGGCAACAAGCGTAAACCTGACACTGACAGATAGCCAAGAGTTGTTTCAGAGCATGTTATATCTGCCCAAAGCTAAAGTAACTTTCTGGTCTGCATTCAGGCCAAAAGATCTCAGAATGCTACTTTTTCTTACATTTCACTCATTATTCTTAGAGCAAGTGGGCATGGACCTACTCGGCCCATTGCCGAAGTCATCCACTGGAAAACGTTGCACTGCTGTTGCGGCGGATTGTTTGACGCGGTATGCTGAGACAACGGCGCTTGCATGCAAACGGAACCGTTGTAGAAGTAGCCACGGTTTTTCTACACAACATCGCACTGCGCCATGGCGCCCCCGCGGTTATCATTAATGACTGTGGAGCTGCTTTCACGGCCCGCTTGATTTAGGTAGTCCTAGATCTGACCGACACGACCCATAGGCGTACTGCGGCGTGCCACCCACAGGCAAATGTCTTGGTAGAACGCCTTAACAGAAACCTGGCCGACATGCTCTCCGTGTATGTGGATGCGTAGCATTAAACGCGGGAACAAATTCTTCCATACCTAACATTCGCATACAGTACGGCCCTGCAGGGGACAAGGCGGCTCACGCCCTTCCAGCTTGTCTTCAGTCGTCCATTTATTAGTTTTTTTGGATGCCATGTTACCCGTCGACCCTCAGTGTGACCGAGAACCTCACTTGACGTCGCCGCTTTCGTTCAGCGGGCTGAAGAAGCACGTCAACTGGCCAGGCAGCGAATGCACCGTCAACTCGTCGACGCTGAGCGCTACAATCTCGCACGGCTATTTGTTACGTACGAGCCAGGCGACCATGTGTGGGCTTGAACACCAGTTCGTCGCCGTGGGTTGTCTGAAATATTACTGAGCCGATACTTCGGTCCTTACCGTGTTCTCCGCCGCATTAGTGACGTGACGTCGGAAGTTTCACCGGCAACCCCAGCCCGCTCATCGCGCAGACCACCGCGTCCGTATGTTGTGCACATCGTTCGTATGACGCCGTACCACGAACGTCCTTCTGATTGTACTTGAGGCTGAGTGCTGCCGGTTCTGTGTTGTGATACCTTTTTAAGGCCTCTCCACGTTTGCGTGACGTCACCGCACTGCGACGGCCCAGTAGGTTCGGCTTCCGCGCTCGCACGCATTTCGCGCATTTCAAAGTGCTGATTATGTCTGTCGAAAAGAAAATTACTTTTTTTTAAATCGTGTTTTGCTTGCCCACACCCTAACCGAATGTTTTTTTTTGTTTCTTTGAAAGTATAAGCAGTTACATTTTAGCAGACTTTTACTGACTTTATATCAAAGCGCGCATGTGTGAAGATACGTTCGTAATATTTTTTTTTATTGAAAATGAACAACGCAAAGGACTTTCACAAGTCGTATTTTATTTTCAGATGAGAAACACGATCAGTAGGAGTAGGAGGTAAGGAAACTGTTACAGCACTGAATCATAAAATGCAGTAAGTGAAGCCAACAACAGAAAAGCTGTAAACAGAAAGCAAACAAAAGAAAATATGCAGAATATATAATAATACAACGCAAAAACTGGTTTCGAAACAAAAAAAAACTAACAAAAACAGTCACAAGCACACAGAGTAGTCAATTCTTCAATGTCTTCAATTTTCTCTCTTTTTCTTTTGCAGCCTTTTCATCTATAAGTTGATCATTTTTTCTTTTACAAAGGTTATTTAGAAGCGTGTTTGCTGCTGCACTTAGGACATAGTGCATTACCAACTGTGGAGTGTGCCCATTCTCACACACATCAAAGTCAATGCCGTCGTTTAACACATCATGTGTGAGTGCCAAGAGAGCCTCCTTTTGATTTGGTAGTGCATGAAACTGTGTCGCATGCTGTTCGCTTCTCAGTTTGTCAAGAACTATCTCAGCAGTAAGAACAGCATTTAATATGGCAGGCTGTGGAAACTTGAGACTACCACGAGCCATGGCCTTGACTAACTCCCCACCTTCTACTTCAATTTCATCTTCTAGCATTAAATTTTCTTTGCACGTCATGCATGACAGCTTTTTGAACGCAGCGTGGGCACATTAGCCAGCAACGTAAGAGGTTGCTGGGAGATTTGGCACCTTCGCATAATCGTCGTCCGTTACCTCAATGTCAAACACTTCAAGTACTGCATCGTTTACTGCCACCGCATCTGTTGCAGCCTCAAACTCTGGGAGCTCCAGAATGTTCTGCAGACGAAGCTTTCGCTCCGACTCATAGACTTGTCTTATGGAAATGTGGTATTGCGCACCGGAGAGTTGGCGGTATTTGTCAAACCTCTCTTCCAAGCAATCAGTCTGAAACTTTCCTAAATGTACATACTCGAAGTTCATTTCATCTAGGCAATACCTAGTCACCTTTACCAAGGTGTCTGTCGTGAGTCGGAGCGCACTGTGAGTCTCTCTTGAAAGTATGCCTGTGTCAAATTTGAGAGACTGCCACAGATCTAGCCACTCCACTATACTTAACAGAAACTGGATCTGTGGACTTGACGCTGATGTAATCGGTGACTGCCGCTCATCACGAAGTCGAGTACCCTTGTTGCATGTCTTTACATCTACAATGTTCCACCACTTTGTTATTGTTTCAAGGAACTGTGCAGTACCAGACACATGATCTAGCTCAAGTCTGGGCCCACATGCTCGCAGAGCTGCTGCCGTAGACGGGCTGAAAACCCTTAGCGCAAGCTTGACATTCTGTCGCTCAATATTCGATGGGTTCAGAGATTTAGACGAAAGTGTTGGTGCTGATTTATTCAGCTGACCCTGTTCTTTCGAGTGAAGTTCTCGAAGTGTTTTAAATGAAGCTGTAAGTATAGGTGGCTTTATATTAGGTCCTGTGGGGCTAGGAAAGAACATGCATGTTCCAGCATTTCGCTGATTGATCCAGTTATTCCTGACGCATTTTATTAAGTGTATAGGATCAATCAGAAAAAAGAGAGGACGTTTAGAGTCCGCAGGGTGTGGATACAACCTCTGAAGTTTGCAGGGGGCCCCAAAAAGTGACATTGTTTTCCGTTTGATTGAGTTATTGTCAGCTATGACTGCGATTATACGCAACCCACCATGCTCTAGCTGAGTAATGATGCTATGCAGAATAGTGTGAAGCTGCTGTGCGTTGATGCGCTCTACTGGCAGTATGTGCGCAACATTCTTCTGACGCGAAAGCAAGCTTTGCATCATAAAAACATGGGCTGTTTTTGCTGCATTAGGGCTATTTGTAGCCGCACCAACAATTTTTCCTCCCTTATAATCAAAATACGGCTGCAGGTGAATTTCGTCCATCATGAGTACAACAATTTTTTCATGCTCCATCATTGCTGCGACAAGCTTCTTTGCATACGATAGGAAAGAAGTGCCTTGCTGTTCAGCTGCCGGGCTTACGCTGTAGGAGTTACATATACGACGTATTGTAGATTGATGGGGTAATCTAAGGTTTCCGGAACTGTGAAGGAACCTATAAGCATGCGGAGAAACTGTAAATAAAATGCTTGAGAATACCAGCAACTCTGCAGAATACCGGGATGACCTGCTATGCTTGACAAGAAGAAGAGAAACTTGCTCTTTCAAAAAACTAACTGCATTGCGTTCTTCAACATGTGCCAGTTCACAATTTAAGGCATCTTCAAGCAGGGAAAGTGCCAACTTAAGCAAACCATCAATTTTTTCTTCATGCTTAGACAACAATTTTCCGTGAAACGACTCTACAGCATCCAGCAGATCTATCAAGCAACGGATATCATCTACTGTGTGAGGGATGGTATCTATGCCATCAATTGTAGTCAGCTGCACATTTCGGTAATGAACTTTCACCGTGAGGTTCTCTAAGACCGTGACTGACGACAAAACACGAGGGACGTCATCAACAGCAAGATTGAAAAAAAGGACGCAGGCAGGTCGAGAAATAACATTCCAAAAATCAGAAAGCTTGATTTGAGGAAGGCACTCCAGTAGAACTTGGAAAGTGTCAATCTTGTTCTTTGCTTCTTCCTCCTCGTGTGTCTGGAGTGACATGGCGATGGCATCTCGTAAAGAAGCTGCTTCACGACGCATTCTCTTTTCAGTTGGTGCTTCTCAGGACGTAGTGGCGGGCGCAGAAAGGTACGCGGGACAGTTCGGGAATACACTGGGAATGGCGTCGGAGCTGAGACGAGCGATCTTCAATTTTGCCTCGACGACTTTGCCCGTTTTTGAGTCCACATACTTAGAAATCCGAATGTCTGATTCTTTAAAGTGCCGCTCGGAGACCTGCAAAGCCCAGCGCAGATAAGGTTAGCATATTTAAGATGATTAATTCCATGGGTGCAATAGCAATTAGCGCAGTGAAATATTTCAAATTTAGAATATTTCCAGCTCGCCCACTAGGCCATGTTGTAGCGCATTATATACACACAGCTACGTCGCGGAATAAATATCACGCTTTTTTGACTTACCACTGAGCGCTTTCCGGGTTCGAAATCAGCACGTGGAATGGCTTTCAACCATTGCCTCCTTCTGTCAGCATCAGCTGGGAAAGTGAAGACGCGCACAGTCTTTTCTCTATCGTAATTCCCGCGGCAGCCGGGAACACAACAGTGTCCTGGCATTTTAGCAAATGGCTCAGGAACTGTCACACGCGCACAGCACTTTCACAGACGTTTCCCAGGATTGCACTTCGAGTATTCACAGCCCGCAACGAAGCTGCAGCAAATGACACAGATAGAAAGAACGGCGGAGGAACAGCATGTAACACACGACACGTGCAGCGCATGTTCAAACACGACGGTAGTGATGTTTACAGCAATCGCGATGTCTACTTTAAAATGATTGCTTTCAACAATTTACTAGAAAAACTGCAGAAAGTAAGCTTTTAAAAGATTGAACAGTTTCCAGAAATGCGAACGAAGATTGTTACATTGAACCAGGTATCTTTCATGTCTTTTAAAACGGTGAAATTCATTATCTTCAATTTGCTACACGCAAATACGCCTCGGAGTACTCCGCACTTCAACAATTTGAAACAGCGCGGGAGGAGAACGGCGGCAGCGGCCGCCAGGAGGTGCTGCCGCAGCGGTGGGCGGTGGCTGCTCCCGCGTCGTAGTGCGGTGACGTCACGCGTCGGAGGAGAAATCGTGGAGAGGCCTTAAAAGTCTAGGTGGTGTTGGCTCGGCAGACAGGAGTAGTTCTTCTGTGCCCGAGTGTGAGGTGCGTAATATTCGTGACAATATTACTTCTGCATGCCTTTGCTTTCATGGATGTGAAAACATCATAATGGGGCGAAGTGTATCAAGGGTTCATTTTTAAATCGTCTACCAGCTTCAAAAACAGTACTTTTTATGAAAGTGCATGGTGCGTATGATCTAATATCATCAAAACCTTCTCCCAGGCCACGATGCGGAATAGGGGCTCGAGAGTCTAAGCTGACGTGCGGCCTGAGGTTGTCATCTTCAGAGGAAGCTCTAGATAAACAGGCAACGGCTCGCGATCGGCGTCGCCTGCTTGTCCTGCCAGAAGGGTCGTCATCCTCTCCACGTAGGCCCGCCCTTGCTTCAGCCGCTCGAACACGCAGTCCTGTAAAAGAGTGGAACAACGACGACTGCACATTTTATGGCGGCCATTTATCTTAATTTTAGAAGGACTCATTTCCAAAGAGCACTCTTGCTAACATGTGTTTGCTCTGCACCAAGCTGCGTTAATTTTCCGGAGCACTTCAGCCCCAACCTGTAACTCTTCACATCAAGAAAAAATGCAAAAAGAACATGTAATGTAAAAAAATGTGAAAAGAAGAAATGAAAGAAAAAGAAAATTTTGACGAATTTAGCTTTCCTGATTTTGAAGCTGATATTATATAAAAAGTGCAGCGAAAGCACGAGAATGAATCTAAGGAATAATAATAATTAAATAAACAAAACGAGGTCGGGAACGAACCCGCGTCTTTCGGGTTTGCAGCCGAGCGCTATAACCACTGAGCCACCGCGGCTGCTCATGCTGGGGAGATTAATAGATAAAGGGCGCAAAGCAGGATAAATCATAGAGGGTGTAACTGTACAAAACACATCTCTCTTTATTCGTTACTGATAATTGCATAATTTAACTTCACCGGTGCTGATTCTTCGAATACCTATAAAGTCAAGTCTGTCATAATGTCTTTTTTACATGCTAATGAGCTAGCTAGGTGATTTTTTTCTAAACAAGGCTTACCTTTACATGGACGATAAATCTTCTGGCTTCCGCGCCGATTAGCTTTGCCTTTATAAAGTCGGAGGAGAAAACGAGCTCATGTTAAAGGAATCTATAGCATGGGCCACGTCAGTAATGCACTAGACTTCGACGCTTGTTGGCTTATGTAGAAGACGACTAATTTTTGACCACTGCTATCGCGTAAGCGGTTGTGTCGGCCACGGGAAGCCTAGTGGTATACGTGCTTGAATTTTTACCATGTCTATACACACGGCCTTCGTTTCCGCGAAAACAAGTGCAGAGAAAAATCTATTTTTCTCCCTAGGTGGCTGACTTAAAGCCTCGTGTATCTTAGAGTGAACAAACCCTTTGCTCGATCATAATTCGTCATCGTTCCCGGTCTATCGATTGGGTTCAGTGCAGGAAGAAGGTCGGCCTCACTATTAGCAGTCAGCTTCTTCATACATTCCTTCCCTTTGGAGCCCACTGACATTGCAAAATGCAATACTACCACACTCTAGATTGGTTGCAAAATCTATAGCGGTGAACAAGAGCTCTGTCCACAGATAAAAAACTTTTGCCGTTCAAAGAAAGCGTATGTATCTATTTTCTACATTCATGATATTTGCGGAAACTCTTCGCCATTTCGCCCCTGTACGGCTCTTTTTAAACACGCGCCATGTGCACTACAGTACAGCGGTTGTGAGCATGCAGTCGCCGAAGCATGACACTGTCACGAGCGCACAGCGCGTGGACTTAAGAACAAACGATTATTGCCGACAAGACACAACCAAAAAGGTAATAGTGCATAATAGATCGAAAGCATGAAAATGAACGCAGCAAAAATGCATGAAATCTCCCTGTGGAATCCCAGGAGGAATTCCGATGAATTCTAGGAGGAACCTCCCATGGTGGAGTAAATTAAATAATAAGTCCTGTCTTCTTAAAGTCGCACTAATTTCCGACGGTATGAGCCAGTGGAATCCCGCATCGACCTCACGTTGAGAGGGGGGAGAGGCGGCGTCCAGCGTTGCGGGTCATCTTCCACGACCTCCTTGATTGCAGGACAGTATTCTGCAGTGGAGTCAGTCTTAAAAGCTCGCACGGTGAAGAATTTTAAGCACTTTCAGTTCTATACGATTAGAACCAACATGTCGGCAAAAAGTGTCCCGTGTCCGGAGTTCTCTGAAGCCTCCGAGAACCGCCTGCACCCACCACGGTTGGCAGGTGGCAGAGGAGGAAAACAAAAATTGTCGGGTCAAGTTCTTGGAGAGAAAAGGGGGAGACTGGAAGGTGGCAGCCATTGGAAGAACTCAGAGGATGACTACCGTGGGAGGTGGAGGGGGGGGGGGGAGAAAAATGAACTGAGGAGTGGAGATAGGAGGGCTCCGAGTGCGCACCGTAGGCCACACTTTCATTGAAGTGGTTCTACGCAAGCCACCTGCAGGACCGAGTGTCAAGTGGTACAGAGTATCACACATGGAATAGAAGACGAAATGTGCGAGAGAGTAAGTGTGAACAAGTGCAAAGAAGACTAACTGTGCAATATTGATGAATATAAAGAAGCGTGTGTGATATATCATATCATGAGGAGGGGAGTGAAACCCTAATGATAAGCATTTCCGTCGAATCTACCGACTCATCACTTGTTAATTTTTGAAATTATCCTTTAAACCAATGCGTTGTCCACCTACGGTGAACAACTCTTTATATATTCTACGTGCATGACATGAGTTTCTTCCTTTTAAGCTGCTCATATCTCGATTTGGCTACGCGATGAAATAGTACATTGGCCAAAGGAAATCATTTGGTTCAACTATTTAACCTAAACGAAAAAATTGATAAAAACCAAAGCGATTCTTTTCCCCTCCGGCCTCAGACATATCGAGTTCAATATTAAATATTGCCAAAATCATTGCCAACTTCATTTAAATTATTGAGCTTCTCAGAAAACATGACACGGGATGATCACCTAAACTGCAATAATGATAAACTCTCAAGCAGAAAGGGCATCATGTGCCCCTGCTATTATTCTCCCACCTCCAATGAAGAACTTTTATGAAGTTTTGCGTATCGTACTTTATTTATCTAGGAATATCTAGTTTGACCCGCAACCATAGAGCCTTTTCGCCTGACCAGTAATGTCTCATATTCCCACAATGGAACATATTTAAAAACTACTTAGTTATTGCGATTACATCACTTATAATTGCAGCGTAGGCCGCTTTTATATGCTCGGATTAATAAAAATCGCCAGATGCACCTAACAATGCTTACGTGTGGGAATGCGAATGCATTATTCCCCCTGGGTGCAGTGACACGAGTACGCACACTAAAACACGCGTACGCACATTAGCACACGCCACCGAATTTTCTTGTAATGGTTTGGCTTGGTTTATGGGGGTTTAGCATCCCAAAGCGACTTCGGCTACGAGGGACAGCGTAGCGAAGGGCTCCGTAAATTTCGACTAAGTGGGGTTCTTTAACGTGCTGTGACGTTCCTTGTGTGTGCTACGAGGTTCCGCGTTCGACGGCGCGGCGTAGACGGAGACCCAGATGACAGCGGCATCATCAATTACCGAGCCATACTCGTTGAGAGTGACGACCAGAACGAAGGGGTTTAAGCCCAACCGGACCCCCTTTCCATAGTGTCGGCACGAGTCGAACGCCGCCGCCGCCGCCGCCGCCGCGGGGAAACGGGCTTTATCCTCCCCAATTGCCGTGGCCGTTCCAGGGCGGCCTCGTTTCGGCGGGCCGCATCAATCAACCCTCCCGAGCACATCCCAGGACAAGGGACCACTTTCCGGGCCTTTTAGTGACCTCGCGTTCCGGCCTTGAGGGGCGAGTGTCATTTGATGGAGAACGGAGGCCGGTGACCCGCGGGAACCGACAGCGGGCCAGAGCGCGCCTTACCACAGCGGACGCTATGCGCTACCTCGAAGACAACCTTCTTTCCCTCGGACTCAACACGTGAGGGGGCGAGACCATAAGTGCGGTGGGGTGTTTGTGCGCCCAAGTGAAAGCCCTAGGCCCCCCCCCCCACTCCGGCGTGGGCGTCCTCACCCTAGGGAGTGTGGGCATAAGAGGATATAAAAATCGACAAGGAGTACCGAAGAAGACGCTCAGGACGACATCGTTCGCCAAGGGGGCCTTCAGCGCCGAAGCCCGACTGCGTGCAGCTTCTGCCAGCAACCGTCCGAGATCAACTCCGGAGCCCCTCCATCGTCCCCATGAAGTCGTCGGCACATAAACTCGGACGCCCCAGCCTCTGATGTATAATCCTAATCATGTGTAATTATTGAATATATCTGTTTATTTAAACTGAGCCATACGGTGTCTCTTTGCCTCTCCGTCCCGTGTGGACCTGCGCATTATGGGGGGTCATCAAACTGGTGTCAGAAGTGGGGTCTCAAAAGCAAATGTCCTCTGAATGCTGCGACATTCATGACTTCAAAATTGTAATCAAAAGGGAATCACGGGACTGATTGTGGGACTTTTACCCCCATTTGAGAGGCTTGAGGCACCGGAGGGCTTGAGTGAAAAAAAAAATGTCTGTATATGAGGGAGCTCCCACTCCACAGCCGTCGCTCGGAGCAAGCATGCTGGAATTAGGAAGCGTCATTCCGACGTTTACAGGAGATAAGACAGGGGTTCCAATCTGCGATTTCTTTTCCATGCTAGAAGAGATTGGGAAAATGGGGGGATGGTCCGATGCTGAAATGCTGGGAATGGCGAGGTGTAAGATGGCAGGAGCTGCTCATGATTTTGCATGGCGAGACGAAAAAGTAAAATCCACAAAATCATTTGCGGAATTTAAGAAGCTCGCGTTTGAGCATTTCGACACTGAACGACGTCACGTGCGGGTACAGAGGTTCCGTGACGCCGGACAGATGGTAGGGGAGGACGTGCGAACGTTTGCGTCGCGGCTTCAGCGCCTAGCACGCGATACGTTAAGCAGGGAGGAGGAAGGGGACCAGCTAAGGAAGAAATACGCGGAGGATCTACTTAAAGAGGAAATGACCGCTTTGTTCGTGGCTGGTCTGCAAGACCCCGTGCGCCGGTTCGTGCTCTCGCGCAAGCCGAGCAATTTCGACCAAGCCGTGGCGGCCGCATTGGATGAGGAACGAAATGAGGCGTTAACGACTGCCGCAGCTCATAACATTGCTATGTGCTTATGTGTTAAGTTATCGGAGTTGGTAGTTAAACCTTTCTGTCATTAAGTAACACCTTCACAGGAGAGCATGCGGAGCGCATGCAGAACCTGCCCTACTTCCTTTCGTTATCTAGATTTCTGTCTGTGCCGTGATCGTGCTAGAAGTGGGAGCTCCTTTGTAACTGTGGTAAATTTATTTCGTCCTGTTTGGACTAGAAAGGAGAGGCTTGGGTGCTGAGTTTCATGTTTATCTGTAAAAGAAGATCAGTGCTGCCCCTGGAGACGCCAGTTATGACAGCTGAGGCGTATGGTGTTGTGCAGTAGTGTTGGGTGCAGCGAAAAGTGTTTTGTCGGACGCACTGTGCGAGGCGATTCAGAAAGACAAGGGGAGCTGCATGGACTCAAATGTTCGGAGAACATTCTTCTGGAGGGTGAGCGAGTGTGACGTTCCTTGTGTGTGCTACGAGGTTCCGCGTTCGACGGCGCGGCGTAGACGGAGACCCAGATGACAGCGGCATCATCAATTACCGAGCCATACTCGTTGAGAGTGACGACAAGAACGAAGGGGTTTAAGCCCAACCGGACCCCCTTTCCATAGTGTCGGCACGAGTCGAACGCCGCCGCCGCCGCCGCCGCGGGGAAACGGGCTTTATCCTCCCCAATTGCCGTGGCCGTTCCAGGGCGGCCTCGTTTCGGCGGGCCTGGCCCCGTGGCAAGACGGCGGGCCTCATCAATCAACCCTCCCGAGCACATCCCAGGACAAGCGACCACTTTCCCGGCCTTTTAGTGACCTCGCGTTCCGGCCTTGAGGGGCGAGTGTCATTTGATGGAGAACGGAGGCCGGGGACCCGCGGGAACCGACAGCGGGCCAGAGCGCGCCTTACCACAGCGGACGCTATGCGCTACCTCGAAGACAACCTTCTTTCCCTCGGACTCAACACGTGAGGGGTGCGAGACCATAAGTGCGGTGGGGTGTTTGTGCGCCCAAGTGAAAGCCCTAGGTCCCCCCCCCACTCCGGCGTGGGCGTCCTCACCCTAGAGAGTGTGGGGATAAGAGGATATTAAAATCGACAAGGAGTACCGAAGAAGACGCTCAGGACGACACCGTTCGCCAAGGGGGCCTTCAGCGCCGAAGCCCGACTGCGTGCAGCTTCTGCCAGCAACCGTCCGAGATCAACTCCGGAGCCCCTCCATCGTCCCCATGAAGTCGTCGGCACGTAAGCTCGGACGCCCCAGCCTCTGATGTATAATCTTAATCATGTGTAATTATTGAATATATCTGTTTGTTTAAACTGAGCCATACGGTGTCTCTTTGCCTCTCCGTCCCGTGTGGACCTGCGCATTATGGGGGGTCATCACAGTGCATTGGCATCACACAGTACACGGTCCTCTAGAATTCCATCTGCATCGAAATTCGACAGCCGCTGCCGGGATCTAACCCGGGTCTTTCGGGTCAGCAGGCGAGGGCCATAACCACTGAGCCACCACGGCGGCTCTTGTAATAGGACTAAAAATGCTTTCGCTTTCCAAATAATGACAGCCTGGCTAGTGTAGCAACATTACAGAAAAAATACGGCGTTTATAACATACGCTATCGGAACCCTTGCATTAAACAAATTCAGAACAGATCACGAGACAGAGATATTAAAATATTTTTACCTACAATTTTATATTAGATATATTATTAAAACAACACATTTATATCCCCAATTTCATTAAAGCAATCGAGTGTAATTTTTTACATTTTTATTTGCTGTGGTGGTCCTATCTTTTTGTTTTGCTAAATCCTTCCCGCAATTGAATTTAGCTTATACACGCTTAATTAAGCATACCCCTTTCCCCGCACGCTGTTATGCTGCCCTGTAGAGTGGAGAGCGAGGAGTCCTCAAGCTCTTTTTCAGCTTTCTAGCTCGCCTTCTCAAAAATTATATTCATAGAGAAAAATGCTTAAGTTAATACAAATTTAGTTTCAGAAGACGCTATCGTTTGCTACACCCCCTCTTACTAAAGTTACCTCGCACTGCTTTCAAACGCGGCGATCTCAGAGAAAGTGTCTGAAAAGGCACCGAGTTTTCCCTCGGCGTCACTCTAATCTGGAGAGTATAGAATTCCGTTTCGCAAAAGGAAAGGGACGGGTCACTATGTGAATGGGTTGCTTGGCAAAGGGAATACGAACAGTTGACATTTCAATGGCACACATTGCATGCCAGCTGTGCTGGATAAGAAGCGCGGCGGGTTGTACTGGTTTGTCTCCAAATGTAGTGATTTGAACCGATTGACTCGCACTAGTCCGTTCCAGCTACAAAACATTGTGTAGAGGATGTCAGAAGTGAACAGTTTTTAGAAGTGTGGTTGATACGATGTGCGGCTATTCGGAGATTAAGGTGCACGAATACGACAAAGAGAACACAGCGCTTAATACGCCTTTTGAACCTTATCAGAGGTGTCACATGTCAATGGCGAGGTAAACAGCGCAGCTATTTGTGCCTCACGAAACCGACGCCCCGATGCGACGGCGCCGCGAACTTGTCCAAGAAGGATCGGCAGGGCGCTGGAGCGCTTGTTCGCTGCTTTGCGAGTGCCTCGTCGGCGCATTCAGGCGCTGCTGTAGGAGTTTTCTATAAAAAAATATTGGCACCTTTTACGACATTGACGCAAGACATTACGGCCGCGCCGCGATCCCGTTTACGAACTTGCATGCTGCGTAGCCAGCGCTCTCGAATGTCGTCCCCGGAACGTCGTGGCAGAGAAAGCTCGGCAGCCCTGCTGCACATCTTCATGTATATTAACGAGGTAGAAAAGCTGAAAGATGTCATTCCATCGCTTACTAACTGCTAGCAGCCCGAATAAATGGCAGCTTTTTTGCAGAAAGTGCAGATTGGCAAGTTAGTTACAGCGTTGATGGTCCTGTTTTCGTAGCATTTTCAGGGAGATGAATCCCTTCTTCTAGGTAGCTATTTGGTGCCGTTATAGCTTTATTTTGTTTTGACTGAACGATGAGAGTGATAATAGTGGCTGGTCGTTGCACCTCGTAGTAAGGAAAGCTGCAATTAAAATGGCGCCATTCTATTTTTCACTTTGCGATTTAGAATTTCGTGCTAGTGTTTGTTTAATCTAAACACCCATGTTTCGTGGTCCGCAAAATATAACCTCAAAGTGAAGAGGTCTGCAATACCCGTGCTATCGCGCCTGCGAGGGCTTGTTTGGGAGCCGGCTTGAATGGGACCACTCGAGCGTTCCTGTACAGAGTGTCACCGTCTTCTTTTGTGCAAGCGTTTCCGTTGTATTCTTTCTTTGTGATGGCTGACACTCCGCGCACGCTGACGAATTGACTGATGTGCATGAAATTACATCCTGCATGACATCATTCTATATCGACCAATCAGCTGCTGTGCCACGTGTTGCAATGGGAGCTGCATCCGCGCCAGTGCTGCATACGGCGCTAACAGCGATAAGTTGAGGAAAAAGCTAAAAACAGCTAACGCTCTATAAAGATGCACTCACCTCGTATGTTTGCAAGCCTATTCGGAGGCAGTCGTGCAATGTATCGTTCTGTCACATGAGGGAAGTAATATAACAGGATATAAGACAGACGCACTAACTAGAGGCGGAAATGAAGGAAGAATACAAGTGCCATAACTCGATTAACAGACTTACCGCAGTTGGAGCTTTACATGTTTCAAATTGGTAAAATCCCCGATTGAATTCCCTTTGGAGGCAGTTCATGTTTTCTCGAACTCGACTGAAGCGGAGCTGGTGTTAGAGGACAAAGAACAAGAATACGGCTTTAATTTATCGGAACCTAAGAGTGCTAAAGATTTTGACACAATTATTAACAGCCCCGACCTCTGCAACCTAACACGAGCTGATGCACGTCAGTCCCCATTGGTTTACACTTAGGCAGTGCCCTTAGTAACCAGTAGGTAGACCTCCCAAACAGCCACAGGACAGCAAGGGGTACGTTATACTAGCAAAGGCAAAGTTGTCCTTGGCGTCCTGCCTGTGTGAGTGGTATAGACATCCATCGTGACAGAGCCGTGTTCAGGAGGCACCCAGTAGTCTCGGACTAAATCAGGGTGACCCGCAAAGAAGTAGAAAGGGGGCATGTGAAACACACTGGATTCTCGCCTCAGCATACTTTCCAGTACTTAGGCATTTTCAGCAGTCGCAAACGAGATATATCTTCTTGTTCCCATGTTGGTAAGCTGGAGAAGATATTTGCTCTTATTTGTTGGTATCCTCAACAAACAATGTCTTGAAACCTAAGAAAATGACACCGAGCCCAATTGGACTGTTCAGAAAGGAATTGATCTATGATAACTCAAAACGCAGTGCAAGCTACATTATGCACTCTATGCATTATGCACAAATATAACCAAGAAGACGACAAATCTGCAGTGCGTGGTAAATCTGTAGAAAGAATTGAACATCTAGTACAATAATATTATGGTGCCCATCTGGCTGTCGACGCACGCATAGTCACTCTCCCTGAGGCCAGAGGGTTTAAAAGTAACCACGGTAATGTGAATCAATCTGCTGCGTAAGTTAGCAAAAACCGACTGGATTGTTGGTGGCTGCAAAGCACAGAGGTGACGTAAGGTTAGAAGTATAGGATAAAAGTGTATTTAAAGGAAATAGCGAATTTATTGACCAATTTATGACACCCTTAAAGAAATATAAATAAAAAGCCGAGCATTTGGCAAGTTCCGCCACCTCGTTACAAAGGGGATGCTCATAATTAAAAGAAATCGGTCCGTCTTCGAACGTTGAACTGAAATTGGTGAAGTCATATACAGTGTAATATTCAATGTAATGCTTCTGTTTAAGGCACGTAAAACTGCATGCACTGTTCTGAAACTGTGTTAGCGGTGGGACTCTATTGCATCATGGGCGAGTGCGCTGTTAGGCACCATGAACCTTCTAATCATACGTTTGGTCAGTCGTCAGCGATGCGTCCCAGCACTGACGCGTATGACGTGCCCGAAGAGGACCGTCGATGCGAATTACTGCTGTCGGAAGCCGAATTTCTTTGACTGTGTGCGGAAAACGTGATTTTGCTCTAAGGCATCAATTGTCATGTGGGTTTCCGTGGTTAAGTTCTGAACATGGCCTGCAACGTCGTCCACGAATCCCAATAAAGCGCCTGGACGGCTGCCGACGCCCGGAGCCGCAATAGAGCTGACATTCGCTTCTAGCGTTACGGACAATCTGGCGCCGCCGAAAGCGGTGGTTTCCAAAGGGGATGTAACTTATAATACAGGCCCTCAAGCTCTACAAGCTACAGCGGTCTGACGTCGTAGCAGAGAGAAGCTGGATTGAGAGGCAGTCAACTTTGTATGGCTTCACGCGAAGTTAAGAAAGCGGCCAAGGGAGTCAAACGCGTCCCTGAACATGAAGAGGAAGAGCAAGTGAACTCTGTCCTGACCACGTTTATGAACACTCCGAGGCAGAACGAAAGATGTGGGCTTGCAGCATCAAGGACCTTTGGCAAGATTTGCTTCGCTGGTCCTGCAAAATATTTCATGCTGGCTGCCACTTTCGATAAGCAATATACCGCAACGCTTGTGTTGCAATTTATGCTGATGTTTGCTTATTATAAATGCGCAAATTCTCATGCATTGCTCCGTTTCTTCACAGCGTCTCTTCAGAGCGTTTCTTCGCAGAAATAATGCGATTTTGCGGCATGTTTACTGCTCACGCATTTTATTTCCCTCTAGATCCCTTTCCTTCTTTACCTTTATGTCGCATGAATGCTGTCCACGGTGCAGGGTAGGAAACTGGTTTCTTCGCCCGCTCAGCCTCTCTGCCTAAGTCTCTCCTCTCGTGCTTCTAGAACCCCTGCCACTCACTTAAGGATGCTACACACTACATTTACACGCACTGTGTTTGTGGGTGTACTCCTTGTCGCTTGAGTGGTGCAGCTTCCTAGTTATGCTAAAGATTCTGGCAACCTTCGACAAGTGTCACTCATATAAATTCCACTCAGTTTCTCAAGATATCCTTCTATCCTGTCACGTATTGCCTTTGCCTGTGCGCGTCACCATACTGTGCTTATAGTGCAACGACCGTAGCGTAGTTCATGAGGCTGTTCCTCAAAAACAATATACAATAGATGCTACCTGATCCATAGAAATACGAGAATAATGATCCTGCACAGGAATTATTTATTTCATTCTTTAAAGTGCGCGTGTATTAGTAGCCACGAAAATAGCACGACACCGCTTATTAAACTGCCAGAACGTCTGGCACTCCCCTTCCGACACAACTTTCTTCGGGTGCCTGCTGAAATCTGCCGCCGCTGTGCAGCATTTTCTGTTCGTGTGTATAACCTGACTCGTGTTGAAAGCAGTCTATTCGGGGGTTATTTTGTGAACAGAAAAGTGGGAGGTTTTACGTATTTCTTTAGAAGCAGAAAAGAAAAAGAAAAAACATCTCGAGCCCACCTTCTCACTGTAGCGGTCCGCTCCAGGTAAGTCTGCGTTCACCAAGCAGGTCTGGGCCGCCGCCATCACTGCGCGCGTGCAGGTGGTAGCTTAGTTATGCAGTTTCGCTTTGAAGACGAGTTCGCGAGTGCCGTGCACGGACTGGGGCCCCTGCGCGCTTAATGCGTGTCATGTGCCCGGGAGACGTGCACTACGCAATCTGAAGATATCAAATATCACTCAATATGCTGGCTTTTCAAGATTTAGGGTGACTTGCTTTTTTCTGAAAGCGATGATGCAGGATGCCGCCACCAAACTCGGGAGACGAGTGGTGCATTTTTTCCTAGATGTGGCAAGAATAATCTGTGGTAGGATTTTAAGCCTTGTTGGTTAAAGGCTGAAGTAAATGCCTTCTGATCCTATCAAACAGGCTGTCCCAAAACGCACAAACCATAGATCAAGAAAGATTGGCATAATAATACAGAGTCTGAAGCTACATTCTCTGACCTCGAACTGGGCAAGTAAGCGTGCTTATATTTGAAAGTGTAGTGTTCGTTAAGACTAACCTGGAGGTAAATGAATTCTACAAGATAAAACATTGGTAAGCTTAATGTACAGTGTACTGCTGGGAAGCGATATGTAGAAGTACTGCCCTATTCTTGTAGATCTTCCCGATGGTGGCAATACAGATTGCAGAACATTTAGTTTTAGCAAAAATTGTTATATTAAAGCGGAAAACAGGGCCAGACCAGGGAGGACGGTTGCGCTTTGCCATGTTAAAACTTCACGCTCTCCAAGTAGTCGGACAATGCCATCTGGGAACGATGTATTGTCACGGCGTGGCGTAGAAGCTGGCAGGAAGAACAGGCTACAGCAGGAGGCACACACTCAGCCAGGTGATGATGATGATGATGATGATGATGTACTCAGGCTTAATAGAACATTCCCACGGCGGGGAATTGGCCAGGGTGCATTGCAGTTCCGCCAGCGGCAAGGTCCTCGTCGGTACGGAACTATAGCTCTTCGTCTTTGTTTCTTTCAGTCGCTACACTACCTCCCTCTCAAAAGGAGCACCATCCCGATGCTACACGCGGAACAAAAAGAGCACACGGCGCAAAAGAGAACACGACTCCGGCAAGTCCCGCTGGCCGAAGTAAAACGCAGTGGGAACGGAGGTAGGGCTAATGCGATCACGCCGTATCAATTAAAGTAGTCCGTCGCTATGATGATGTATTTGTTACCCGAATTTGACGTTGGGAACGCGTAGAGAAAGCTCTTTCCCACTGTTTGGAGCAGACCAGGTGGTGATACGACTGGCTGGAAAGGACCAGCCGAGTTTGTGGGCAGTGCCCTCTGCCTCTGGCACACTCTACAAGTTTTTGTTCAGTGACGTGCCTGCTTAGCAAGTTTCGGCGAGTATTATCTTTCTCGAATACGTGAAAGTGTTCGGCTGCACCGAAAGTGACCAAGTGTAGGATCGTCGTGAAAAGCTTCGGTGACATCGCTGGGCAGAGCCTCCAGCACAGGAAGGGGCCAAGACCTCTGGCTGCTAGCGAAGTTGTGCATGTACAAGCCACCATGCCGAATCCTGAACGTCGGCAGAATACGCAGGAAAAAGCGGGGCGCCGCAACCTCGTGGCCTTCCAGGTGCGGGAAAAGATCAGCTTTGCTGGCCACTGCCCGAGAGCGCTACATATCACCGCAGCCGATCAGGCCTCGTATTAAACTGCAGCACTCTCTCGTGCTTTGCATTACAAGTCTTCATCAGCTTTCACCTGTGGTGCGCAAGTCACGAAAGGAGAGAAACGCGCTTTCAATCGCGCTTTCAGGTAAGTGGGGTTGTTGTCCACCTGAAAAAACCTGCTTTCGGACAATATTTAGTAGTTAGCGATGCTAAACCACCAGCAATTTTTTAATACCTTAAGCTGTCCCGAGTTCCTAATAACTGCGAGGGCGTCAAAATGAGTACACAATGACAACGACGGGCAAGGGAGAGACGCCGGCCAACGATTCTTAAGAGCCAGCATAGATACCTTTCAGAGAAAGGGAATCTCTGAAGGAAATTGCGCAGTTGGCGATTTCTTTGCATGTATATTGTTAAATACTCTAGTGTTTTTCTTTGTTAATTTTCAATAAGTGCAACTTTGTTTAAATAATGACACTTATTTGTCACATCAGTTGTGGACTCCGAGTTGCATTAGGAAACCGCCAAGTAACATGCTTACTTTGTTTACAATCTTCCCCTAGGTCGAAAAAGTACTGGAAGTTGCTGTCCACGTCCCCCGTTACACTCTTGACAGCTAAGCTGAACAAGTCCCCGAACACGGCCAGGAGGGCTGAGATTTTTGCCAGCTTCGTCATATGTACAGCCTCTGGCTGTACGATGTCTGTAGAAAAGTTAAAAAAGAAGTAGAAAAATACAATAGCAAATGACTGATTGCTACAGTTTTAGTTGCGATTTGTTACAGGGATTGGGGCTTACATTGCTTTTTGCATTTATTTACAGCTGAAAAAGTGCTAGCTACTCCTCGGTTCGAAGATCATGCTCACACAATGAGAATCAGAAACAAGATATCACTAGTAGTAAAATGTGTTAGAAGAAGACGCTTCGGAAGGAGCGGCAACATTTCTTTCTGGTGGCAGACAACGTTTTGCTAAAAATAAACGGCTTTTCTTTTGACTACACATTTAACCCTACGAACAGAGGGAGCCTAAATCCTTGACCGCACCTCTGCACCCCAGCACCCCTGCACGGATTGCCACTTCGTAACAATAGCACTACTTTCAACAAAACGGGGCTTTAACGAGGTCAGAAATAGCGTAAATTGAAATACAGGCACCGGCACCACCAGCCATTTTGCCAAGCAGACTGCAGTGGCGTCATACCTTTTTTACATGAGCGGATTCTTGAGGTTCGGCTGAAGCGCCATTCACTTCTAAACAGTGATCACGGACCCCTTTTTAGGTTTTAATGTGTACGAATTTTAATCGATTGGCGAGGAGAAATGCAAAATTTTTAAATCCGACGTTCTCAAAAATAAATAAGACTCTTTTGCTCCCGAACAACCATAAAAAAAGGAAAAAACGCAACCGATGTTTAGTGAAAGCAGAAATTGGGTATAGTTTTTCCATTTTCGATTTTACATGCATTGACATCTCAGTAGAAGGCTGTTTTCGCATGCTGCTACTGCCGGGAACGACCGTGTGACTTCAGCACGTGTGGCTAGCACTTATAGTGGGCATTACTTGCATTTAGCATTTGTGTGCTTTCCTGACTGTTTGTTTGCAGCCTGCTTCTTGCAGGCTGCAAACCTGTCCGCCGGGCTTTGAGCAACCTGCCAAACGTCTGTGTGTATATATTGCAGATGTTTCAGTAAGGCCATCCTCCAATTTTTCAAAATAGGGTTTTCAGGTAAAGAGTAGCTTTTCCTGCATATTAATACTAGTGTTGACGGACTTCAAAAAAACAAACAGGGGAATTATAGGAACTAGTCATGTGATTAACTAAATTCCAATTGTTAGCTTTTTTACTATTTCAGACAGGCACCTGATTGCCATTGATATTTGTAGCGGGCCTTTAGTAACAGCCTTATCACTTTTAATATTTTAAAAACACGATTACCCTTGCTACTGCGACTGGACTAATTTTAGGTATTTCTTGGGCTATTCGAAAACCGCGCGGTTTGTAGGAGGGCGCAGAGTGACGTCACACCCACGCTGGAGCAACGAAGTGGCGAGGAGCGGTGAGCTCTGCAGGACGGGCGGAGCTGAGACTGTAGCGTGGCACCTCTGCAATCAGCAAATTGGTGGCTTGTAACATTTATTTTTCTGTTTTTATGGCCGCAATCGCTCTGAACAAGTCACGGTGGTCGCACTCTGCAGAACATCGAAGTACAAGAAGTCTTTCTGTACACATCAACATCACTTCTATTTACGATATCATAAACCTGTGGGCCGCCACGTAGGCTGAGTGGTTATGGCGTTCGGCTGCTAGCCCGAAAGACGCGGGTTCGGACCTGGCCGCGGAGGTCGAAGTTTCGATGGAGGCGAAATTCTAGAGGCCCGTGCACTGTGCAATGTCAATGCAGGTTAAAAAACCCCAGGTGGACGAAATTTCCGGAGCCCTTCACAACGGCGTCTCTCATAGCCTGAGTCGCTTTGGGACGTTAAACCCCCATAAACCATAAACCAAACCATGAACCTGTAAGCATAGTAACACGGTACAAAGATACTTTGCTGTAAGCTTACAGATGAGGCAAGCATGAGTATCAGTAAAATGAACACCTTGATAATAAGGGTGTCCGCGTTGAACTGCGTCAGCAAAGTGTATTGCAGATACTGACTTCGCGGACAACAACGGGCATCAAGCCATAAAGCCCCAAAGAACAGAAGGCGTAATATAATGACATAAAATTACGTTCACTGGCTCTCAAATGCAGTCACATTGCATAATGGGGAATTTTTTAGCCAGCGTTGCTTACCGTATGAGCTTGAAGCGACTTAACAATGCCAATAAATATTTAAATTCTCCACTTTTCGCATAAACAGTGGAACGCCCCTTGAAATTGCAGGACACATAAAGTCCCCAGCTTGCAAGCAAGATGGCGGCATAGGCGTAAATGTTCCCTTACTGAATATCGTAAATTTTCTTCCCAGTTTCAAGGCCTCCTTGCCAGCTGTCGTAAGCTTGCGTTTTGAAGCAATATAAAAGAACGGAGACGAAAGAGTATGCGCTGGTTTGAACAAGAAAACGAAAATGCAACAAAATGGCTTCTTTCGTCATTGCACGGTCCCTGCATATAACTATAAACTTAATCCGTTGTTTCGCCTGGCAACAGAAAAGGCGGTGATAAAACTGACGCGTGCTGGAAACAGAGGAAACAGATTCTTGCGCAGAAAAAAAATGCTTCTATTATGCTGTGTCTGAGAGCTTCACTGCTTTTAAGTTATCAACGATAAATATGTTTTGAGCTGTGTTCAGCTATTGCGAGTTCTTGGAAATATGTCCTGTAATTTTTTTGGTCTTTGAGTTTGTTTCAGGGAAAGCCATGCTAAGGCAAAGAAACAAAATTACTGGCTAAAATGAGTCAGACCCTACTTGAAACCTTCCGCTAAAACTGTCATGTTTTATCTAAGCCGAATCCTTGTTAAGCCAGTGATTTTTTTCTTAATATTGCCAATCCACTCTGCGTGACCGCGCCCCTCTATTAATGAGGTTACATTAGACATCACTTTCACAAGAAAAGTCAGTGTCTGTCCATACGTGTCACGAAACTGCAGGTAGTGCCCCCGCCACGTTGGGCAAACCTGCCCACCAAGTTGTGGGCAACCTGCCCACCATGGCACGTGGCAGAGAAATAATTCAAATAAATTAAATGCAGTTTCTGCCTTCTCACCGTAGCAATGCGCATAAGCTCGTTTGTGGAGAGACAGACTGCCTCCAGATGAGCTATCTGTGCGAAAATTAGCTTTACAGGAGCTCGGCAAAGCAACCTGCGGCCAACAAGTCCCGAAGGTGCCTGTTAAAAACAGCGACCTGCAGGGCACTGGCGTTAACTTTAGTGATGTGAGGAGGAGCCTGAGATTCATGGTGACTTCCAAACGCAGAGTAGGAGCACTTCAGGAGCAACTTTTTCTGCTCTTTTCGGAGCAACTGTATTTCAAACGCAGATCTGAGCCACGGATCGCGTCTTCCAATCGTAGACAGGGAGCGGTTGCCAAGCCGAGATTGCTCCGTGGAGCAGTCGACCGGAAGTTTGCGTGACGTTCTTTTTCAGCGGCGCTAGCGGCGCCCTCCATTTCCGGCGGTTTCTCGCGTCCGCCGCGCCGGCTCCTCTCCACGCTCCGTAGCAGACGATCAGCATCGCCCGCCGCAAGGAATGCCGGGTACTTCCTCCAGCAGTTCGCGAGCGCCACCTACATGCTCTGGCCAGAGCAAGTGCACTCCGATCGCAATTTCAGGTCGCGCCGCTCTGCGCCGGATTCAGGCGCTCTGTTACAGAGCGCGCAGACCGCTCTGGGCCTGCGATTGGACTTCACCATCAGTCATCAATTGCGTCCCCATTTTAGAAGTTTGCGCGCAAAAACTTTGAAATACTTTGCATACAGAGTATCTATAACTTAATCCTTGAATATCGCTGTATTCTCAAAAAGTGGGGATGCCGCTCTTCAAAAGTGTGTTCGTGCCGCACTCAGTCATTGTTGTCCGAGCCAGAAAGACGTGTAGAGGACGCAAGAAGGAGGCGGCACTGCGCGCGACTGCCGCGGTCGCGGTGTGTTTGGGCGCTCTAGAGCCATCCACTTCCCCGCGATCAGGCCGTGCTCACCACCAGCGTGTCTCGCGTTTCCCGAAGCCCTGTTAAAGGGACCCAGAAAGGGGGTCTCAATAAAGGTGCGATATGTCCGGGATTTTAAAAGACAACAGTTCATAATTATCCCTCCGCAAGAATTATTTTAATGCGTTTTGTGAAAGCTGAGTTATATGCAGACAAAATTTGAACTTCCGCGTCTTCGCGCCTTTCCATCTCCTCTCGCGCGCCAAAACGGCGGCGCTCTTCCGCCGGCCCTACTACCTCGGCTCCTCCCCTACCTCCACCGACTGCGGCGCGCGCGGAGTGGCCTCGGCCGCGGTAGCGCGTGACGTCTGCAAGAATTAGGCACTGTGAGCCAATGATAACCCTCGGCTGCTGACGTCATTTGCAAGACGTGACGTCATCTGCCAGGTTTTCGTGTGAAAGCCCGGCACCGCCCGTCGCCGCGAGGCGCGAAAGCGGGAATGTTTAAAAATGTATTGTAAACTTCCCGCTCGCTTTTGAGGTCTCGTACGCGGCATGAACGCTCGGTGGCCTGTACTCTACATAGCGCAAGCATGTTAAAGCCAAACTCAAACAGCCCTTTCTGTGGCCCTTTAAAGACTTTGCTCTGTCACGTGCTTTCCGAGGAGAGCGCTCTCCGCGATCTTATTCGGACGTAAGCAAGGAACTGCTATTATAGCTTCCGTGCCGGCTGGTCGCTCCTACCTTGTGGCCCACATGAGAGCACGTTGGGTGCCTTTATAATCCAGCTCTTGGTTTCCTGGCGCCATAGCCATTCCGTCCGAACTTCGACAGCGAAAACGATCTCCCTCATTGCATATCATCCTCTGATTAGTATGGATATCTGCTTTAGCTAAAGCCCTAAAGATGCACAGCTGCGAGTGAGGGAAAACTGTGAACTGTTATCTGCCTCCAAATGTGCCATGCCTGGTGCCGTGCTGTGCGGTGAGCAGGAGCTGAAACCACGGAAACTGCGGCGCGAGAGCTCAACTCCAAATGAAAGGCATAAAGAGCTCTACCAAACCCACCATCGTTTTATTTTTACTCGGACCACCTAAGGGTAAAATGAATGGGTGTTTGTTTCAAAGCGCAGTTTTCTGCAAAATGAGTATTTTATTTCACTACGACGTCAGTCTAATCAGCTGTAACATTTTTTATATGTAACAGACATCTAGGGAAACAAAATGGACATTTCTTAAGTTCCGAGACGAGTTTATGCTTATGTTATGAATGTCAAAGCAGTGTGATTTTTATATTTATTTAAATTGCGAGAAAGATTTATACTGTCCAAAAATACACCATTTGAATGCATGAAATGCCAGAATCTCTGCAAATGACTAAAAATTTGTGGAGTATTTTCTAAAACTTGCATTATTTATTGATTATTCAGTTTTGCTTGGTTTCTGCCTTTCCAAAACGCTCAAGCAGAGCTCACCTAAGGATAAATTTTTTTGAACAATTCACAGAAGGTAGAGCGCAATATCTCGAACTTTGGCATGGAATGGTCCTGGCACACGAAGTTCATTTCTTCTTAAGATCAGAATTTGCTGAGAATGGGAGCGAAAATCATATCATACTTCTCGCGGCCTTAATGAGCGAGCAAGCCGGAGCACTATTTCTGCCTATAGTATATGCCATTCCAACCTTGCCTCGTTCAACAACGATAAATAAATAAATATTCAAATAAAGAAGGAATTATTTAAGCTGACATGCGGCAGAATTACTTTTTCCTGAAAAATTTCCGCTAAGTGACGAGAATTTCACACCTAAGGGAATCCTGTGAGCTCTCTGAATCTGTTGTCCATTTATGCCTATCTTTGTTAGTTCAAATTTGGCAAGTTATTTTGTGGGAATAGATGGACATTTTAGGCACCTAATTATTGCAAGAATGCCATCCATATGCATATGAATGCAGTAAAGATATTAGATTTTGTTGACTTTAATAGCTTTTATGGAGCTGGGGAAGAAGGTGCAACTTATGCTCCTCCTTAAATAAAGAAAATTCTGCTCTCTAATTGTTTTTGCTGGAAATACAGCAGTTAACAGATTTAAACCTCATTTGGAGCTATATATTACAAATAGACAGAATAACATGCATTCTGCATATAGTAAATGTTAGGGGGACATCAAATTTGATTCTGACGTGTCATCACTGATCGAAGGAATGTTTTGCACAAGTACTGAGTGGTATAGCAAAAAAATAAAAACAGACAGTGGCGATGTAACTTCTGGGGACACAAAAAAGCTCGAACATGTGTATTTTTTTTTCGAGCTATATGAATGTCGGAGGAAGAGCTCGAAAAATGTCATTGCAGCGCCGCTTTCACTTTTGTTGCCGTCATGATTGAAGCTCAATCCTTTCTTGAAATTGTTTTTTGAAACTGGTTTTTGAAATCTTAGTTCCCGTGTTTACATGGCAGATTCGAGCAATTTCGTGTCTATATTCGACGCTAATATTGTGGAGAATAAAGACGAAAACTTCTAAACTAACAAAAAAACTAAACAAAATAACTAAACAAGTGTAAAATCAATAGGATATATTTTTGAACAAAATCTCCACTACATATCGCAGGGTCATCATTGGAGATGTCAGGCGTGCGATTGTCAATAAGGAGAAAAACAGCGGAAAAATAGGGCTGTCGTCGGAGATCCTGCAGGGTGGCATTCGGAATACCGGGAAAACATCACATAAATACGGCTATCATCGGAGGTTTCATCGGGTGGCATTAGCGATCTGCGCGATCAAGGAGGACCAATGGGCCATCATCGTTGGTGTCATTTATTGGAATTGCCAATGTAGGGAAACCGGCAGACATGTAGGGCTGTCGTTGGTGTTGGCATAAATTCTCACTTCCAATATAGAGAAGCAGCGGACAAGAAAGGCAATTCCTCAGTATGTGATGAAGTGGCATTGCCAAACTGGGGAGAACAGTTGACAAGTAGGGACATCGTCCAAGGATTCATTGAGTGGCATAACCATTAGAGAGAAAACAGTTGACAAGGAGTGTCATTGTCATTCTCATTGTGTCATGGAGTGGCAGTGCTTAAACGGCAAGAAAATGGACAAGTAGGGTCATCGTCTACAGTGGAATTGAATTGCGAATATGGGGAAAGCAGTGGACAAGTATGGGAATCCTCGGAGCTGTCATAAAGAGGCATTGCCAGTATAGGAGGAGCAGTTAGCAAGTAGAGCCGTCGTTGGCATAGATCCTCACTGCCAGTATGAGAAATATATATATATATATATATATATATATATATATATATATATATATATATATATATATATATATATACATGAAGGAAGCCAACAGTCACCGAAACCAAGGTGCACCTTGGTTTCGGTGACTGTTGGCTTCTTAATATATAATATAATATTATATAATATCAAACAAATATATATTCTCACTGCAAGTATGAGGAATATATATATATTCCTCACACTGGCAGTGAGAATGTATGCCAACGACGGCTCTACTTGACCGCTGTCTTCCCAATATTGGCAATGCCACTCATTGACACCTCTGACGATGGCTCTACTTGCTCACTGCTCCTCCTATACTGGCAATATATATATATATATATATATATATATATATATATATATATTATATATATATATATATATATATATATATATATATATAAACTCTCTCAAGGTTACATCAGCAACAAAGGAGAGCGGACGCAAGGCAAAAAGCTGCGTTGTTGCAGTTTGAGAGCCATCCTGCGTCCTCTGCCGGAGTGTATAGCCCAGCAGCTGATCACAACAGTGGAAGAGCAAGCCCACAAACACAAAAAAATACCGCCACAAAGAATCTACCTCTGAAATTTGCATGAAGTTACGCCACTATTATCACTGGACGTTATTTGACAAAAACTACTCCACATTTATATGTACAGGAATTCATTTGCAATCAATCTAGATACAACGCAAGTAGAATGAAAGTACACGAAGCTATATATATGTACTAATCACGAACTACGAACATTAAAACATGGTAACAAGTGTGACTAATTTAAGCCTTGAAGTCTCTTCAAGTATGTTGTTCTTTTGCAGAATATTGAGGTAATGTGATAAACCATATGTCAGTGACTGCTTACTGTATGTGGTGCAGCAGAAAGGTACACAGCATGACATTTTGTTCTGTGTATTGTAAGATGGAATCGAACGAGTCAGGTTGAGACTTGATAAAATTAACGTAATCTTAGTGGAAACAGCGTTTTTATACATTGAGATAAACTTGAATGGGAATAACTCTGAGATTGTCATGATATAAAACCTTGCAAAGTAGGAACCCGTATGAGTACAACACGGTACATTCAGATGGCGGCAGTGGCGTCAGCAGCGCGGCCGACACAGAGGCTAACCCGACTATTTGCTTTGCTGCAGGTTGGCCATTTTGCTGTATATATTTCTGTGGGTTGCAAGCTGCCGCGCCGCTGCTGCCACTAGTAAGCTGCTGCTCTTGTGATTTAGTCGCAGCTTGCCTCACAATATTATGTCCAAAATCAGCAAGGAACTAGCGCTACCATTAGAAGAAATGAAGAAAGAAATCTGGGCTGAATTTAAGGCTTTCAGGGAATTACCTGAACGCGACGTCCGCAATGAGCTCATTATTAAAAAATAGAAACCAGTATGTCATTCATCAGTGAGAAATATAATGAGATGCCGGTTGATCTCAAGAGCACAGTCGAGAAAAATAAGGAATTGCGTGAAAACGCAATTTTAAGAGATCGCTGTGGTTCTCTTGCTGCCCAGGTCAAAATGTGTGAGGCATGCCTGGTACACTGTGAACAGTATTCGCGGAATGAAAATGTAGAAATAAAAGGGATATCCGTGAGCACAGATGAAAACTTGCTTGATATCCTGGATAAACTTGGCGAAAAAGTGGGCGAAAGTGTTGCGCCTTCCGACATTGACGTACGTCATAGGGTGGCTGTTCATGGAAGCAAAATAGAGAAGTACATAGTCGCACAATTTGTGCATCGAAAGAAGCGAGACACTTTTCTTGAAAAGGTGCAACAACGAAGCTTTTATGTACAGACCTTGGGTTTGAGGAAGCGAGTTCAGTGTATGTGAACGAGCACCTGTGCCCAGATCGCAAGCGCTTGCTGGGGTTGGCTGTCAGTAAGAAGTGCGAATCAACGTGGAAGTTTGTCTGGGTGCGTGGAGGCCAGATCTATGCACGGAAATCTGAAAACAGCGCGCTGCTAGAGATAACGAATAGCAGTGACGCGACTAAGATGACCTAAGATGTTATCCTTCATCGTGGATTGCTATCACCTGCTTGCTCCAGCACAGTTAAACAAGCGAGTCAACACAAATGCCTTAAAACTTTTTCACTTGAACTGCTGTTCAACAAACAACAAAGCTGAATAAATAGAAGCCCTTTTCTATGTTTTTAACTTTTCTGTTCATGTAATCGTGTTTACCGACACCTGGTATCAAGATGATGCAAACTATTTAGTCATAAGTAACTATACACATTTTGTTCTCAATAGAACTGGGCGTTGAGGTGACGGAGTGTCGTTACAGGTATTGAACCCACTAGCTGCAGTTGAAAACAAACTATTCAAAGTTTTTACCTCAGATATTGAAATACTGACAGTAGAAGGTGGAAATAACCTTTCCACCGTTCCTTACCGTCCTCCTGGTGGAAAGTGGAGATGCTGCCTAGATGTTCTCGAAAGCCTGTTTGTTTAGCGCAAAAGCAAGCCATTACTGAACGTTTCATGAAGTGACATTGGCATTATTAAAAAAAAAACAGTGGGCAAGTAAACCAACCGTAGGTGAATGCATCGACTGGTATTGAAAATATAGAGAAAACAGCGGACAAGGAGCGCCCTTGTTGGAGGTGTTATGAAGTGGCACTGCCAATATGGGTAAGGAAATGAACTAGTAATACCATCATCGTGCATGTTATGGAGTGGCATTAAGAATATAGGAAAACAGCGAACAAGTAGGGCGATTGTCGGTGTGATGGAGTGGCATTGTCAATATGGGGAAAGCAGCTGACGAGTACGGTCATTGTTGGATGTGTCTCAGCATGCTTCAGCGGAAGCTTGTACCATGTGAGACCATACTTAGCCAACACGCCTCCACTATTGTTCTGATGTACTGTGCCGCCCTGGAGTACCTAATGTAAATAGGCGGTGAATAGCATTGGCGAAAATACCTAAACAATCTGCGATTCGCTGATGACATTGCCTTGCTGAGTCCCTCAGGAGGTGAACTGCAAACCAAGAGCAATCAGTTAAGTAGAGCAAAACGTTGGGTCTAAAAATTAATATGCAGAAAAACAAAGTAGTGTTCAACAGTGAGCTAGAGAACAGCAGTTCACAATTGGCAGCGAGGTGCTGGAACTGGTAAAGTAGAAGTCTACTTAGGGCAGGTAGTGAGAGCTGATCCGGGACAGGAGAGGGACATAACTAAAAGGATAAGAAGGGGGTGGTTGCGCATATGGCAGGTTCTCTCAGATCATGAATAGCAGTTTACCATTATACGTCAAGAGAAAAATGTCCAACAGCTGTACCTTGCCGGTACTCACCTACGGGCAGAAATGTGGAAGCTAACGAAAGGGTTCAGCCTAAGGTAAGGACAACGCAGAGAGCCATGGAAAGAAAAATGATAGGTGTAACGTTAGGAGACCGGAGGCGGGCATAGTGGGTGAGGGAACCGCCGTGAGTTCATGACATCCTAGACGAAATCAAGATGAAGAAATGGGCTTGGCCAAGGCATCCAATGTGAGGGCAACATAACAGCTGATCTTTGAGGGTAACGGAGTAGATTCCAAGAGAAGGCAAGCGTAGCAGGGGGTGGCAGAAGGTTAGGTGGGCGGATGAGATTAAGAAGTTTGCGGGGATAGCGTGGGCGCAGCTGGTAAAGGACAGGGCTAATTGGAGAGACGTTTGAGAGGCCTTTGCCCTGCAGTGGGTGCATTAAGGTTGATGATTATGCTGATGATATAGTACTGCCTGGGGAACAAAATACTTCGCGTGTTCGTTTGCAAAGAATATTGTTGCTCTTTTCCATCATTTCAGATGTCTTGCTTAATTTCGCAGCATATTACAGAACAATATCAGCGTGCTCATGGAATTCAAGAATGAAGGAACCCGCAGTGGTGGCTCAGTGAATAGGGCGCTCGGCTACTGATCCGGAGTACCCGGCTTCAAACCCGACAGCGGTGGCAGCGTTTCGATGGAGGCGAAACGCAAAGGCGCCCGTGTGCTGTGCGATGTCAGTGCATGTTAAAGATCCCCAGGTGGTCGAAATTATTCCGGATTCCTCCACTACGCACCTGTTCCTTCCTTCATTATTTCAATCTCTTGTTTATCCTTTCCCTTACGGCGCAGTTAAGGTGTCCGCCGGGGTGGGACAGATAGCGCGCCATTTCCTTTCCCCAAAAACCTATTTCAATTTTATGAATGAAGGAATAACCAACGCAAAGGAGTCTTCTGCTGCGACGAAAACCAAGTGTGAATGAAATGAGCCCTGGATAACTGCCGCATTTGTAAAGCGAGCGACGTGATGCTCGTTAGGCAGTTTTTTATGTATGTGGAGTGGTGTGTTCCACGTTTAGGCTGCCTGTAAGTATATGTCCATAAAGTGGTACCTTGAGAAATGAGTTTATATTATGCATCATTTCAAATCGCTGGTTATCTACAGCACTTACAGCCCAACCACAATCGACACAATACGTAACTGCGTTCACAACATTTTGTAACTCATTGAAAGATGCATTACCTCTCCTGCAGGACTGTACCATTACTCTACGGACAATGGAGTGACGTAGGTTCTGCGTCACGTGCTGCGAAAGCTACTTCAAGTTTCTTGAGGACATGCGTATTAGTTTTCCTGTCAGAAACCTCATTGAATATGTATGAGAGCGAGACTACTGTGTTAGTATTATTTGCTTCTGGACACTTGCCACGTTTGGATATTTGTGCAGACAGGTGCAACAGATTATATAGTGGCACAAACTTCATGACACTGTGAATATTATCATGGGACACGTGGTCAAAAAGGCAACCGCTCTCAGTGTCATCTAGAGACACGTGCAATAAAATAACCCAAGTTGAAAAAATACCAAAATTTCGGCATCTGTAAATAATGCGTCAAATTGCAAACTTGTGCTTATTACAATGCAGGACTGAATAAAAATTTTACTGCTGACTTATTTGATTTCCTAAGGCCTGTAGTTATCTAGAGTAACGTTAAGGAGCAGTAGGTTTCATTCTTGTGCAATCGTTCATCTACTACGTCGGCGCATTATCAAGAAGAGACGGTTAGGTGGCAATGTAATCAAGCTTCTTGTCTTAGATTTCGCTTTGGTACTGCTGATGGCCAATTTTTATATATGCTATAAGTTTGCGAATGATGCACTATGATGATACAATACTTGCTGGGTTCTTCTGCGCTTTTTTTCTACATAGAGCCTCGCGTCTTCAGTACTACGCAGTATTTTTCAAGATGCCCATATGCTAAAGACAGAGAATGGGTACGTAACCAGCGACATCTCTTAATATCCAGAGAACATGAGCTGGTTTTCAAATAGAACTAAGAACTGACTAATGTAGTTCTGAAATAAATATACTCAACTGCATTTATGGTAGTGGTATTAGTAACAAAAATACACGACCGAGCCTAAGACCCAGAAAGCCAGTTAGACGGTGACCTGACCTAGTATATTCTTAAGCTAATGAATAACTATGGCGCTATTCAAATAGAACACTACGCAGATGAATTTAGTATTACGTGAAATGCACACCAGCACGGTGCGTTGAAGGTAAGCATGGCACACCAGGTTGCCCCGATGTGGACAGCCTATGGCCCGCATATTTAAGGCCAACTTCACCCGTAATCTTGGCCGTTTCTATATGGCCAATCTTGGGCCAAGGTTGAGGGAGCTTCGGCAGTGGGTGGGATTTCATCATTTATTGATGTGGTAATCCCTGTGCGCCTGCTTGCCACCTCCTTTGTCACAGTTGTAGATACAAGAGGAATAATAACGACTTCAAGACAATCAGTCGGCGCTAGACATTCGCAAGAGAGTCTCTTGAAGGGCATTTGCCACTTAGTTCTTCAGTTCCACCCAGATAAATAAAGTAGTCTCGCTCAAAGACGGCGCTAAGAAATCAGCACGTTAAGCGCGCCAGCAGCGTTACGGAGAGTTCCACGCCCCAAGGCAGGAAGAACACTTTAATACAGATTCAGCAAAAATTGTGGCACGAGGCTACGTCATAATGAAACCGACTGGGCCCTGAAACGAAAGAAGAAAATTCGAGATAAAAGCGAATCATAGGCTGCGTGGGAGGGGGACGTCATCTCGGCCAAATCTTACTAATCCAGCAGTTCGATATCAATCAGGTCATGGATCGGCTGGACTAGAAGCAATAGTGAAATATTTCTGATCCGCACTGTCGGTACGGCTAGTCCGTTGTCGCAAGAGGTAGGCGAGAAAAGCGTAGTGTATTCTAACCGCGAGCGGCAGCGGCCATATTTCCGCGGCCTTTCAAACTACGAACAAGGAAAAGTATAATTACGGAGATTTCTTTTGGCGGCAATGCTCTTTACCTACGTTTCGGTATAAAACAGCTTGTTTCGTTGTTTTAAGCACGGATAACTGCTTTTCGCGCAGTTAGAGAAAAAGTTTTGACGCGTATCACATGGACACTTGTAAAACCGATGTGTTCAGATCTAGCTCGTTTCGGTCTAAAACAGCTTGTCTCGTTGTAATAAGCACGAATACAAGCTTTTCGCGCCGTTATGAGAGAAAAAGTTGTCACGCGTTTCACGTGGACACTTGTAAAACCGCGTTGTTCAGATCTAGCTCGTTTCGGTCTAAAACAGCTTGTCTCATTCTGTTAAGCACGAATACAAGCTTTTCGCGCAGATACGAGAGAAAAAGTTTTGACGCGTATCACACGGACACTTGTAAAACCGATGTGTTCAGATTTAGCTCGTTTCGGTCTAAAACAGCTTGTCTCGTTGTATTAAGCACGAATACATGCTTTTCGTGCAGTTATGAGAGAAAACGTTTTGACGCGTATCACATGGACACTTGTAAAACCGGTGTTCAGATTTAGCTCGTTTCGGTCTAAACAGCTTGTTTCGTTGTATTAAGCGCGAATACAAGCTTTTCGCGCCAGTTATGAGAGACAAAATGTTTGACGCGTATCACATCGACACTTGTAAAACCGATTGTGTTCAGATTTCGCTCATTTCGGTCTAAAACAGCTTGTTTCGTTGTTTTAAGCACGAATACATGCTTTTCGCACAGTTAGAGAAAAAGTTTTGACGCGTATCTCATGGACACTTGTAAAACCGATGTGTTCAGATTTAGCTCGTTTTGGTCTAAAACAGCTTGTTTCGTTGTTTTAAGCACGAATACATGATTTTCGTGCCGTTATAGGAGAAAACGTTTTGACGCGTTCACACGGACACTTGTAAAACTGATGTGTTCAGATCTAGCTAGTTTTGGTCTAAACCAGCTTGTTTCATTGCATTAAGCACGAATACATGCTTTTCGCGCAGTTATACGAGAAAAAGTTTTGACGCGTTCACATGGACACTTGTAAAACCGATGTGCTCAGATTTAGCTCGTTTCGGTCTAAATCAGCTTGTCTCGTCCTATTAAGCACGAATACATGCTTTTCGCGCAGTTATGAGGAGAAAAAGTTTTGACGCGTTCACATGGACACTTGTAAAACCGATGTGTTCAGATCTAGCTCGTTTCGGTCTAAAACAGCTTGCCTCGTTGTATTAAGCACGAACACAAGCTTTTCGCGCCGTTATGAGAGAAAAAGTTTTGACGCGTTTCACATGGACACTTGTAAAACCGCTGTTGTTCAGATTTAGCTCGTTTCGGTCTAAAACAGCTTGTCTCGTTCTATTAAGCACGAATACATGCTTTTCGCGCAGTTACGAGAGCAGAAGTTTTGACGCGTTCACACGGACACTTGTAAAACCGATGTGTTCAGATCTAGCTAGTTTTGGTCTAAAACAGCTGGTTTCATTGTATTAAGCACGAATACATGCTTTTCGCGCAGTTATACGAGAAAAAGTTCTGACGCGTTCACATGGACACTTGTAAAACCGATGTGTTCAGATTTAGCTCGTTTCGGTCTAAATCAGCTTGTCTCGTTCTATTAAGCTCGAATACATGCTTTTCGCGCAGTTATGAGAGAAAAAGTTTTGACGCGTATCACATGGACACTTGTAAAACCGAGTGTTCAGATCTAGCTCGTTTCGGTCTAAAACAGCTTGTTTCGTTGTATTAAGCACGAATACATGCTTTTCGCGCAGTTATAGGAGAAAAAGTTTTGACGCGTATCACATGTACACTTGTAAAACCGATGTGTTCAGATCTAGCTCGTTTCGGTCTAAAACAGCTTGCCTCGTTGTATTAAGCACGAACACATGCTTTTCGCGCCGTTATGAGAGAAAAAGTTTTGACGCGTTTCACATGGACACTTGTAAAACCGCTGTTGTTCAGATTTAGCTCGTTTCGGTCTAAAACAGCTTGTCTCGTTCTATTAAGCACGAATACATGCTTTTCGCGCAGTTACGAGAGCAGAAGTTTTGACGCGTATCACACGGACACTTGTAAAACCGATGTGTTCAGATCTAGCTAGTTTTGGTCTAAAACAGCTTGTTTCATTGTATTAAGCACGAATACATGCTTTTCGCGCAGTTATACGAGAAAAAGTTCTGACGCGTTCACATGGACACTTGTAAAACCGATGTGTTCAGATTTAGCTCGTTTCGGTCTAAATCAGCTTGTCTCGTTCTATTAAGCTCGAATACATGCTTTTCGCGCAGTTACGAGAGAAAACGTTTCGACGCGTATCACACGGACACTTGTAAAACCGATGTGTTCAGATTTAGCTCGTTTCGGTCTAAAATAGCTTTTTTCGTTGTTTTAAGCACGAATACATGCTTTTCGCGCAGTTATAAGAGAAAAAGTTTTGACGCGTATCACATGTAAACTTGTAAAACCGATGTTCAGATTTAGCTCGTTTCGGTCTAAAACAGCTTGTCTCGTTCTATTAAGCACGAATACATCCTGTTGCGCCGTTATGAGAGAACACGTTTGACGCGTATCACACGGACACTTGTAAAACCGATGTTTTCAGATCTAGCTCGTTTTGGTCTAAAATAGCTTGTTTCGTTGTTTAAGCACGAATTTTCGCGCAGTTACAAGAGAAAAAGTATTGACGCGTATCACATAGACACTTGTAAAATCGGTGTTCAGATTTAGCTCGTTTTGGTCTAAAACAGCTTGTTTCGTTGTTTTAAGCACGAATACATGCTTTTCGCGCAGTTATAAGAGAAACATTTTTGACGCGTTCCACATGAACACTTGTAAAACCGATGTGTTCAGGTTTAGCTCGTTTCGGTCTAAAACAGCTTGTTTCGTTGTATTAGACACGAATACATGCTTTTCGCACAGTTATGAGAGAAAATGTTTTGACGCGTATCACACGGACACTTGTAAATCCGATGTGTTCAGACCTAGCTCGTTTTGGTCTAAAACAGCTTGTTTCGTTGTATTAAGCACGAATGAAGCTTTTCGCGCAGTTATAAGAGAAAAAGTTTTGACGCGTATCACATGGACACTTGTAAAACCGATGTGTTCAGATCTAGCTCGTTTCGGTCTAAAACAGCTTGTCTCGTTGTAATAAGCACGAATACAAGCATTTCGCGCCGTTATGAGAGAAAAAGTTGTCACGCGTTTCACGTGGACACTTGTAAAACCGCGTTGTTCAGATTTAGCTCGTTTCGGTCTAAAACAACTTGTCTCGTTCTATTAAGCACGAATACATGCTTTTCGCGCAGTTATGAGAGACAAAAAGTTTTGACGCGTATCACATCGACAACGGTAAAACCGTTGTGTTCAGATTTAGCTCATTTCGGTCTAAAACAGCTTGTTTCGTTGTTTTAAGCACGAATACATGCTTTTCGCGCAGTTAGAGAAAAAGTTTTGACGCGTATCACATGGACACTTGTAAAACCGATGTGTTCAGATTTAGCTCGTTTCGGTCTAAAAAAGCTTGTTTCGTTGTTTTAAGCACGAATACATGATTTTCGCACAGGTATAAGAGAAAGTTCTGACGCGTATCACATGGACACTTGTAACACCGATGTTTTCAGATCTAGCTAGTTTGTGTCAAAACAGCTTGTTTCGTTGTATTAAGCACGAATACATGCTTTTCGCGCAGTTAGAGGAGAAAAAGTTTTGACGCGTTCACATGGACACTTGTAAAACCGATGTGTTCAGATTTAGCTCGTTTTGGTCTAAAACAGCTCGTTTCGTTGTATTAAGCACGAATACATGCTTTTCGCGCAGTTACGAGAGAAAACGTGTTGACGCGTATCACACGGACACTTGTAAAACCGATGTGTTCAGATTTACCTCGTTTCGGTCTAAGACCGCTTGTTTCGTTGTATTAAGCGCGAATACATGCTTTTCGCGCAGTTATGAGAGAAAACGTTTTGACGCGTATCACACGGACACTTGTAAAACCGATGTGTTCAGATCTGGCTAGTTTTGGTCTAAAACAGCTTGTTTCGTTGTACTAAGCTCGAATTTTCGCGCAGTTATAAGAGAAAAAGTTTTGACGCGTTCACATGGACACTTGTAAAACCCATGTGCTCAGATCTAGCTAGTTTCGGTCTAAAACAGCTTGTCTCGTTGTAATTAGCACGAATACAAGCTTTTCGCGCCGTTATGAGAGAAAAAGTTTTGACGCGTTTCACATGAACACTTGTAAAACCGCGTTGTTCAGATTTAGCTCGTTTCGGTCTAAAACAGCTTGTCTCGTTCTATTAAGCACGAATACATGCTTTTCGCGCAGTTACGAGAGCAAAAGTTTTGACGCGTATCACACGGACTCTTGTAAAACCGTTGTGTTCAGATTTAGCTCGTTTCGGTCTAAAACAGCTTGTTTCGGTGTTTTAAGCACGAATACATGCTTTTCGCGCAGTTAGAGAAAAAGTTTTGACGCGTATCACATGGACACTTGTAAAACCGATGTGTTCAGATTTGGCTCGTTTCGATCTAAAAAAGCTTGTTTCGTTGTTTTAAGCACGAATACATGCTTTTCGCGCAGTTATAAGAGAAAAAGTTCTGACGCGTATCACATGGACACTTGTATCCGATGTGTTGAGATCTAGCTAGTTTTGGTCTAAAACAGCTTGTTTCGTTGTATTAAGCACGAATACATGTTTTCGCGCAGTTATATGAGAAAACGTTTTGACGCGTTCACACGGACACTTGTAAAACTGATGCGTTCAGATCTAGCTAGTTTTGGTCTAAACCAGCTTGTTTCATTGTATTAAGCACGAATACATGCTTTTCGCGCAGTTATACGAGAAAAAGTTTTGACGCGTTCACATGGACACTTGTAAAACCGATGTGTTCAGATCTAGCTCGTTTCGGTCTAAAACAGCTTGTCTCGTTGTAATAAGCACGAATACAAGCTTTTCGCGCCGTTATGAGGGAAAAAGTTTTGACGCGTTTCACATGGACACTTGTAAAACCGCGTTGTTCAGATTTAGCTCGTTTCGGTCTAAAACAGCTTGTCTCGTTCTATTAAGCACGAATACATGCTTTTCGCGCAGTTACGAGAGCAAAAGTTTTGACGCGTTCACACGGACACTTGTAAAACCGATGTGTTCAGATCTAGCTAGTTTTGGTCTAAAACAGCTTGTTTCATTGTATTAAGCACGAATACATGCTTTTCGCGCAGTTATACGAGAAAAAGTTCTGACGCGTTCACATGGACACTTGTAAAACCGATGTGTTCAGATTTAGCTCGTTTCGGTCTAAATCAGCTTGTCTCGTTCTATTAAGCACGAATACATGCTTTTCGCGCAGTTATGAGAGAAAAAGTTTTGACGCGTATCACACGGACACTTGTAAAACCGATGTGTTCAGATTTAGCTCGTTTCGGTCTAAAACAGCTTGTTTCGTTGTTTTAAGCACGAATACATGCTTTTCGCGCAGTTATAAGAGAAAAAGTTTTGACGCGTATCACATGTACACTAGTAAAACCGATGTTCAGATTTAGCTCGTTTCGGTCTAAAAAGCTTGTTTCGTTGTATTAAGCACGAATACATGCTGTTGCGCCGTTATGAGAGAACACGTTTGACGCGTATCACACGGACACTTGTAAAACCGATGTTTTCAGATCTAGCTCGTTTTGGTCTAAAACAGCTTGTTTCGTTGTTTAAGCACGAATTTTCGCGCAGTTACAAGAGAAAAAGTATTGACGCGTATCACATAGACATTTGTAAAATCGGTGTTCAGATATACCTCGTTTCGGTCTAAACAGCTTGTTTCCTTGTATTAAGCACGAAAACAAGCTTTTCGCGCAGTTATGAGACAAAACTTTTTGACGCGTATCACATGGACACTTATAAAACCTTGTGTTCAGGTTTAGCTCGTTTCGGTATAAAACAGCTTGTTTCGTTGTTTTAAGCACGGATAACTGCTTTTCGCGAAGTTAGAGAAAACGTTTTGACGCGAATCAAATGGACACTTGTAAAACCGATGTGTTCAGATCTAGCTCGTTTCGGTCTAAAACAGCTTGTCTCGTTGTAATAAGCACGAATACAAGCTTTTCGCGCCGTTATGAGAGAAAAAGTTGTCACGCGTTTCACGTGGACACTTGTAAAACCGCGTTGTTCAGATTTAGCTCGTTTCGGTCTAAAACAGCTTGTCTCATTCTGTTAAGCACGAATACAAGCTTTTCGCGCAGATACGAGAGAAAACGTTTTGACGCGTATCACACGGACACTTGTAAAACCGGTGTTCAGATTTAGCTCGTTTCGGTCTAAACAGCTTGTTTCGTTGTATTAAGCGCGAATACAAGCTTTTCGCGCCAGTTATGAGAGACAAAATGTTTGACGCGTATCACATCGACACTTGTAAAACCGTTGTGTTCAGATTTCGCTCATTTCGGTCTAAAACAGCTTGTTTCGTTGTTTTAAGCACGAATACATGCTTTTCGCACAGTTAGAGAAAACGTTTTGACGCGTATCACATGGACACTTGTAAAACCGATGTGTTCAGATTTAGCTCGTTTCGGTCTAAAACAGCTTGTTTCGTTGTATTAAGCACGAATACATGCTTTTCGTGCAGTTATGAGAGAAAACGTTTTGACGCGTATCACATGGACACTTGTAAAACCGGTGTTCAGATTTAGCTCGTTTCGGTCTAAACAGCTTGTTTCGTTGTATTAAGCGCGAATACAAGCTTTTCGCGCCAGTTATGAGAGACAAAATGTTTGACGCGTATCACATCGACACTTGTAAAACCGTTGTGTTCAGATTTCGCTCATTTCGGTCTAAAACAGCTTGTTTCGTTGTTTTAAGCACGAATACATGCTTTTCGCACAGTTAGAGAAAAAGTTTTGACGCGTATCACATGGACACTTGTAAAACCGATGTGTTCATATTTAGCTCGTTTTGGTCTAAAAAAGCTCGTTTCGTTGTTTTAAGCACGAATACATGATTTTCGCGCCGTTATAGGAGAAAACGTTTTGACGCGTTCACACGGACACTTGTAAAACCGATGTGTTCAGATGTAGCTAGTTTTGGTCTAAACCAGCTTGTTTCATTGTATTAAGCACGAATACATGCTTTTCGCGCAGTTATACGAGAAAAAGTTTTGACGCGTTCACATAGACACTTGTAAAACCGATGTGCTCAGATTTAGCTCGTTTTGGTCTAAATCAGCTTGTCTCGTTCTATTAAGCACGAATACATGCTTTTCGCGCAGTTATAAGAGAAAAAGTTTTGACGCGTATCACATGTACACTTGTAAAACCGATGTTCAGATCCAGCTAGTTTTGGTCTAAAACAGCTTGTTTCATTGTATTAAGCACGAATACATGCTTTTCGCGCAGTTATAGGAGAAAAAGTTTTGACGCGTTCACATGTACACTTGTAAAACCGATGTGTTCAGATCTAGCTCGTTTCGGTCTAAAACAGCTTGCCTCGTTGTAATAAGCACGAATACAAGCTTTTCGCGCCGTTATGAGAGAAAAAGTTTTGACGCGTTTCACATGGACACTTGTAAAACCGCGTTGTTCAGATTTAGCTCGTTTCGGTCTAAAACAGCTTGTCTCGTTCTATTAAGCACGAATACATGCTTTTCGCGCAGTTACGAGAGCAAAAGTTTTGACGCGTTCACACGGACACTTGTAAAACCGATGTGTTCAGATCTAGCTAGTTTTGGTCTAAAACAGCTTGTTTCATTGTATTAAGCACGAATACATGCTTTTCGCGCAGTTATACGAGAAAAAGTTCTGACGCGTTCACATGGACACTTGTAAAACCGATGTGTTCAGATTTAGCTCGTTTCGGTCTAAATCAGCTTGTCTCGTTCTATTAAGCTCGAATACATGCTTTTCGCGCAGTTATGAGAGAAAAAGTTTTGACGCGTATCACACGGACACTTGTAAAACCGATGTGTTCAGATTTAGCTCGTTTCGGTCTAAAACAGCTTGTTTCGTTGTTTTAAGCACGAATACATGCTTTTCGCGCAGTTATAAGAGAAAAAGTTTTGACGCGTATCACATGTACACTAGTAAAACCGATGTTCAGATTTAGCTCGTTTCGGTCTAAAAAGCTTGTTTCGTTGTATTAAGCACGAATACATGCTGTTGCGCCGTTATGAGAGAACACGTTTGACGCGTATCACACGGACACTTGTAAAACCGATGTTTTCAGATCTAGCTCGTTTTGGTCTAAAACAGCTTGTTTCGTTGTTTAAGCACGAATTTTCGCGCAGTTACAAGAGAAAAAGTATTGACGCGTATCACATAGACACTTGTAAAATCGGTGTTCAGATATACCTCGTTTCGGTCTAAACAGCTTGTTTCGTTGTATTAAGCACGAATACAAGCTTTTCGCGCAGTTATGAGACAAAAATTTTTGACGCGTATCACATGGACACTTATAAAACCTTGTGTTCAGGTTTAGCTCGTTTCGGTCTAAAACAGCTTGTTTCGTTGTTTTAAGCACGGATAACTGCTTTTCGCGAAGTTAGAGAAAAAGTTTTGACGCGAATCAAATGGACACTTGTAAAACCGATGTGTTCAGATCTAGCTCGTTTCGGTCTAAAACAGCTTGTCTCGTTGTAATAAGCACGAATACAAGCTTTTCGCGCCGTTATGAGAGAAAAAGTTGTCACGCGTTTCACGTGGACACTTGTAAAACCGCGTTGTTCAGATTTAGCTCGTTTCGGTCTAAAACAGCTTGTCTCGTTCTGTTAAGCACGAATACATGCTTTTCGCGCAGATACGAGAGAAAACGTTTTGACGCGTATCACACGGACACTTATAAAACCGATGTGTTCAGATTTAGCTCGTTTCGGTCTAAAACAGCTTGTTTCGTTGTATTAAGCACGAATACATGCTTTTCGTGCAGTTATGAGAGAAAACGTTTTGACGCGTATCACATGGACACTTGTAAAACCGGTGTTCAGATTTAGCTCGTTTCGGTCTAAACAGCTTGTTTCGTTGTATTAAGCGCGAATACAAGCTTTTCGCGCCAGTTATGAGAGACAAAATGTTTGACGCGTATCACATCGACACTTGTAAAACCGTTGTGTTCAGATTTCGCTCATTTCGGTCTAAAACAGCTTGTTTCGTTGTTTTAAGCACGAATACATGCTTTTCGCACAGTTAGAGAAAAAGTTTTGACGCGTATCACATGGACACTTGTAAAACCGATGTGTTCAGATTTAGCTCGTTTTGGTCTAAAAAAGCTTGTTTCGTTGTTTTAAGCACGAATACATGATTTTCGCGCCGTTATAGGAGAAAACGTTTTGACGCGTTCACACGGACACTTGTAAAACCGATGTGTTCAGATCTAGCTAGTTTTGGTCTAAACCAGCTTGTTTCATTGTATTAAGCACGAATACATGCTTTTCGCGCAGTTATACGAGAAAAAGTTTTGACGCGTTCACATAGACACTTGTAAAACCGATGTGCTCAGATTTAGCTCGTTTTGGTCTAAATCAGCTTGTCTCGTTCTATTAAGCACGAATACATGCTTTTCGCGCAGTTATAAGAGAAAAAGTTTTGACGCGTATCACATGGACACTTGTAAAACCGATGTTCAGATCTAGCTAGTTTTGGTCTAAAACAGCTTGTTTCATTGTATTAAGCACGAATACATGCTTTTCGCGCAGTTATAGGAGAAAAAGTTTTGACGCGTTCACATGTACACTTGTAAAACCGATGTGTTCAGATCTAGCTCGTTTCGGTCTAAAACAGCTTGTCTCGTTGTAATAAGCACGAATACAAGCTTTTCGCGCCGTTATGAGAGAAAAAGTTTTGACGCGTTTCACATGGACACTTGTAAAACCGCGTTGTTCAGATTTAGCTCGTTTCGGTCTAAAACAGCTTGTCTCGTTCTATTAAGCACGAATACATGCTTTTCGCGCAGTTACGAGAGCAAAAGTTTTGACGCGTTCACACGGACACTTGTAAAACCGATGTGTTCAGATCTAGCTAGTTTTGGTCTAAAACAGCTTGTTTCATTGTATTAAGCACGAATACATGCTTTTCGCGCAGTTATACGAGAAAAAGTTCTGACGCGTTCACATGGACACTTGTAAAACCGATGTGTTCAGATTTAGCTCGTTTCGGTCTAAATCAGCTTGTCTCGTTCTATTAAGCACGAATACATGCTTTTCGCGCAGTTATGAGAGAAAAAGTTTTGACGCGTATCACACGGACACTTGTAAAACCGATGTGTTCAGATTTAGCTCGTTTCGGTCTAAAACAGCTTGTTTCGTTGTTTTAAGCACGAATACATGCTTTTCGCGCAGTTATAAGAGAAAAAGTTTTGACGCGTATCACATGTACACTTGTAAAACCGATGTTCAGATTTAGCTCGTTTCGGTCTAAAAAGCTTGTTTCGTTGTATTAAGCACGAATACATGCTGTTGCGCCGTTATGAGAGAACACGTTTGACGCGTATCACACGGACACTTGTAAAACCGATGTTTTCAGATCTAGCTCGTTTTGGTCTAAAACAGCTTGTTTCGTTGTTTAAGCACGAATACATGCTTTCGCGCAGTTACAAGAGAAAAAGTTTTGACGCGTATCACATGGACACTTGTAAAACCGTGTGTTCAGATTTAGCTCGTTTCGGTCTAAAACAGCTTGTTTCGTTGTATTAAGCACGAATACATGCTTTTCGCGCAGTTATGAGAGAAAAAGTTTTGACGCGTATCACATGGACACTTGTAAAACCGATGTGTTCAGATTTAGCTCGTTTCGGTCTAAAACAGCTTGTTTCGTTGTATTAAGCACGAATACATGCTTTTCGCGCAGTTATGAGAGAAAAAGTTTTGACGCGTATCACATGGACACTTGTAAAACCGATGTGTTCAGATCTAGCTCGTTTCGGTCTAAAACAGCTTGTTTCGTTGTATTAAGCACGAATACATGCTTTTCGCGCAGTTATGAGAGAAAAAGTTTTGACGCGTTCACATGGACACTTGTAAAACCGCTGTGTTCAGATTTAGCTCGTTTCGGTCTAAAACAGCTTGTCTCGTTGTATTAAGCACGAATACAAGCTTTTCGCGCAGTTACGAGAGAAAAAGTTTTGACGCGTATCACATGGACACTTGTAAAACCGATGTGTTCAGATTTAGCTCGTTTCGGTCTAAAACAGCTTGTTTCGTTGTATTAAGCACGAATACATGCTTTTCGCGCAGTTATGAGAGAAAAGTTTTGACGCGTATCACATGGACACTTGTAAAACCGTGTGTTCAGATTTAGCTCGTTTCGGTCTAAAACAGCTTGTTTCGTTGTATTAAGCACGAATACATGCTTTTCGCGCAGTTATGAGAGAAAAAGTTTTGACGCGTATCACATGGACACTTGTAAAACCGATGTGTTCAGATTTAGCTCGTTTCGGTCTAAAACAGCTTGTTTCGTTGTTTTAAGCACGAATACATGCTTTTCGCGCAGTTATAAGAGAAAAAGTTTTGACGCGTATCACATGGACACTTGTAAAACCGATGTGTTCAGATTTAGCTCGTTTCGGTCTAAAACAGCTTGTTTCGTTGTATTAAGCACGAATACATGCTTTTCGCGCAGTTATAGAGAAAACGTTTTGACGCGTATCACACGGACACTTGTAAAACCGATGTGTTCAGATCTAGCTAGTTTTGGTCTAAACCAGCTTGTTTCGTTGTATTAAGCACGAATACATGCTTTTCGCGCAGTTATACGAGAAAAAGTTTTGACGCGTTCACATGGACACTTGTAAAACCGATGTGTTCAGATTTAGCTCGTTTCGGTCTAAACAGCTTGTTTCGTTGTATTAAGCACGAATACATGCTTTTCGCGCAGTTATGAGAGAAAAAGTTTTGACGCGTATCACATGGACACTTGTAAAACCGATGTGTTCAGATTTAGCTCGTTTCGGTCTAAAACAGCTTGTTTCGTTGTTTTAAGCACGAATACATGCTTTTCGCGCAGTTATAGAGAAAAAGTTTTGACGCGTATCACATGGACACTTGTAAAACCGATGTGTTCAGATTTAGCTCGTTTCGGTCTAAAACAGCTTGTCTCGTTCTATTAAGCACGAATACATGCTTTTCGCGCAGTTATGAGAGCAAAAGTTTTGACGCGTTCACATGGACACTTGTAAAACCGATGTGTTCAGATCTAGCTAGTTTTGGTCTAAAACAGCTTGTTTCGTTGTATTAAGCACGAATACATGCTTTTCGCGCAGTTATACGAGAAAAAGTTCTGACGCGTTCACATGGACACTTGTAAAACCGATGTGTTCAGATTTAGCTCGTTTCGGTCTAAATCAGCTTGTCTCGTTCTATTAAGCACGAATACATGCTTTTCGCGCAGTTATGAGAGAAAAAGTTTTGACGCGTATCACATGGACACTTGTAAAACCGATGTGTTCAGATTTAGCTCGTTTCGGTCTAAAACAGCTTGTTTCGTTGTATTAAGCACGAATACATGCTTTTCGCGCAGTTATAGGAGAAAAAGTTTTGACGCGTATCACATGGACACTTGTAAAACCGATGTGTTCAGATCTAGCTCGTTTCGGTCTAAAACAGCTTGTTTCGTTGTATTAAGCACGAATACATGCTTTTCGCGCCGTTATGAGAGAAAAAGTTTTGACGCGTATCACATGGACACTTGTAAAACCGATGTTGTTCAGATTTAGCTCGTTTCGGTCTAAAACAGCTTGTTTCGTTGTATTAAGCACGAATACATGCTTTTCGCGCAGTTACAAGAGAAAAAGTTTTGACGCGTTCACATGGACACTTGTAAAACCGATGTGTTCAGATCTAGCTAGTTTTGGTCTAAAACAGCTTGTTTCATTGTATTAAGCACGAATACATGCTTTTCGCGCAGTTATACGAGAAAAAGTTTTGACGCGTTCACATGGACACTTGTAAAACCGATGTGTTCAGATTTAGCTCGTTTCGGTCTAAAACAGCTTGTCTCGTTCTATTAAGCACGAATACATGCTTTTCGCGCAGTTATGAGAGAAAAAGTTTTGACGCGTATCACACGGACACTTGTAAAACCGATGTGTTCAGATTTAGCTCGTTTCGGTCTAAAACAGCTTGTTTCGTTGTTTTAAGCACGAATACATGCTTTTCGCGCAGTTATAAGAGAAAAAGTTTTGACGCGTATCACATGGACACTTGTAAAACCGAGTGTTCAGATTTAGCTCGTTTCGGTCTAAAACAGCTTGTTTCGTTGTATTAAGCACGAATACATGCTTTTCGCGCAGTTATGAGAGAAAACGTTTTGACGCGTATCACACGGACACTTGTAAAACCGATGTGTTCAGATTTAGCTCGTTTTGGTCTAAAACAGCTTGTTTCGTTGTATTAAGCACGAATACATGCTTTTCGCGCAGTTATAAGAGAAAAAGTTTTGACGCGTATCACATGGACACTTGTAAAACCGATGTGTTCAGATTTAGCTCGTTTCGGTCTAAACAGCTTGTTTCGTTGTATTAAGCACGAATACATGCTTTTCGCGCAGTTATGAGAGAAAAAGTTTTGACGCGTATCACATGGACACTTGTAAAACCGATGTGTTCAGATTTAGCTCGTTTCGGTCTAAAACAGCTTGTTTCGTTGTATTAAGCACGAATACATGCTTTTCGCGCAGTTATAGAGAAAAAGTTTTGACGCGTATCACATGGACACTTGTAAAACCGATGTGTTCAGATCTAGCTCGTTTCGGTCTAAAACAGCTTGTCTCGTTGTATTAAGCACGAATACATGCTTTTCGCGCAGTTATGAGAGAAAAAGTTTTGACGCGTTCACATGGACACTTGTAAAACCGATGTGTTCAGATTTAGCTCGTTTCGGTCTAAAACAGCTTGTCTCGTTCTATTAAGCACGAATACATGCTTTTCGCGCAGTTATCGAGAGAAAAGTTTTGACGCGTATCACACGGACACTTGTAAAACCGATGTGTTCAGATTTAGCTCGTTTCGGTCTAAAACAGCTTGTTTCGTTGTATTAAGCACGAATACATGCTTTTCGCGCAGTTATGAGAGAAAAAGTTTTGACGCGTATCACATGGACACTTGTAAAACCGTGTGTTCAGATTTAGCTCGTTTCGGTCTAAAACAGCTTGTTTCGTTGTATTAAGCACGAATACATGCTTTTCGCGCAGTTATGAGAGAAAAAGTTTTGACGCGTATCACATGGACACTTGTAAAACCGTTGTGTTCAGATTTAGCTCGTTTCGGTCTAAAACAGCTTGTTTCGTTGTTTTAAGCACGAATACATGATTTTCGCGCAGTTATAAGAGAAAGTTCTGACGCGTATCACATGGACACTTGTAAAACCGATGTGTTCAGATCTAGCTAGTTTTGGTCTAAAACAGCTTGTTTCGTTGTATTAAGCACGAATACATGCTTTTCGCGCAGTTATAGGAGAAAAAGTTTTGACGCGTTCACATGGACACTTGTAAAACCGATGTGTTCAGATTTAGCTCGTTTCGGTCTGAAACAGCTTGTTTCGTTGTATTAAGCACGATTACAAGCTTTTCGCGCAGTTATGAGAGAAAAAGTTTTGACGCGTATCACATGGACACTTGTAAAACCGTTGTGTTCAGATTTAGCTCGTTTCGGTCTAAGACAGCTTGTTTCGTTGTATTAAGCACGAATACATGCTTTTCGCGCAGTTATGAGAGAAAACGTTTTGACGCGTATCACACGGACACTTGTAAAACCGATGTGTTCAGATCTGGCTAGTTTTGGTCTAAAACAGCTTGTTTCGTTGTACTAAGCTCGAATTTTCGCGCAGTTATAAGAGAAAAAGTTTTGACGCGTTCACATGGACACTTGTAAAACCGATGTGTTCAGATCTAGCTCGTTTCGGTCTAAAACAGCTTGTCTCGTTGTAATAAGCACGAATACAAGCTTTTCGCGCCGTTATGAGAGAAAAAGTTTTGACGCGTTTCACATGGACACTTGTAAAACCGCGTTGTTCAGATTTAGCTCGTTTCGGTCTAAAACAGCTTGTCTCGTTCTATTAAGCACGAATACATGCTTTTCGCGCAGTTACGAGAGCAAAAGTTTTGACATAACGGTTTTGCTATACAATTGAGAAGCAAACCGGTCTGTCTGGTTACTTTTGGCAAAGGAGGCCAATCATGAAATACGCATCAAACCGCCCGGAGCCGCTGGAGACAGAACTTTCTGCATTACGCGATCGCAACAAAGCCATAAATAAAGCACAGACTACAGTAGAAGAACATGTCTCTACAGACTCCTTAGCGGTCATAAAAGAACTTAACATTGACAGACACTACGTGCCAATCAGGAGATCCATGCACTCAGTAAGAAAACAAAGATACGCATCCTGTTACACGGGGCTCAAGACGATGCTGAGAACGCTGAGCAGATAAAAATAGGCAACCTTAAACACAACGTTTAAAACACTAGAGCCTCCCCAGCGGGCTCCCTTTCAACGCCCGTTCTGCTCCTCCCTTCTTTGCATCCTCTTTAAAGAAAAGTAGACGTGCCCTCATTCCCTTGAGCACTTTCTCCCTCCCTCATAACGTATAGAGATTGGAGGAGGTAGCCTTTAGAAGGATCAGAGCTGGATCGGTTTCTACCCCGTCGGCCACGTGCCCATGAGACTCTGAAGAAGACGCATCACACCCCGACTGTGATTGTCCGGACTCGTAGAGTATCTGTTGCGGGTCCAAGTTGGACTTATCTTTGGAAATGTGGCGGAGAGTTTGAAGGATGCTTCACTACCGCCCCCTGTTGGCCCGGTATTGCACTACCTCCGGATTCGGCCTTGTCTTTAGCGCGTCTTTACTATCCTGTCTTTTTATCCCATCTTTCAACTCTCCTTTTATCTGCACGTGTTAGCGATTGTGGCTCGGCTTGAGCCAGTGAGCAGGCCTGTGCACTTTCCTTTCTTTCTTCCTGGCAGCAACAGACAGACAGACAGACACCCCAACTGACCAAAGTCCGTAGAGGATGTTCCTCGCCACATGCTGTGGTCTCGGGCAGAGGCAAGGCCTTTCTTCAATTTTTTTAATTGGTTTTTTTGGGGAAAGGAAATGGCGCAGTATCTGTCTCATAGACCGTTGGTGTCTCAGCGGTTAGGGCAAGGCCTTCAAGGAAACGAATTTTGCAGGAAGTGGGACTAACGCAGACGACACACGAGGGAAGAAGGTGGAAGGAAGAGGAGGAGAGAGGGAAAAGCAGAAGCCTTCTCCGGTTGCCCACGACAACACCTTACATGATTCCCAGTAGGGCACAGTGAACCCAAATAATGTCTTTATGGCGAGTGTGCGAAAAAAAACGCCGCTACACCGTGGCACGAACACTGACCATCATGATTAACGGTGTACAGCTCGCGCTAAAGCACTCCACCGATATTACGTGTAAGAACCGGATGTTTCATGGGTAGACCCAGACTGCATGGGCGATGAATTAGTCGCTGCCCTGGTGCATCACGGTCTCTCTACTCTGTACGCACGCACTCCCTGCCAATGACTGCAACCTCTGGGCTAACTTCGGCACAGACAAGGAAATCCAATGCTGACTCCAAAAAGCAATTGACGAAGTCCACGCTTTTTTACAGGCGAACGGGCTGCCATGCTCCCCCAAGAATTTGGAATTGCTGGTCATCAGAGACAGGCAAGTTCGCCTGCCCGTCCACGGCGCGCAAGAGCCTATTGTGCGCCAAGTCGACACACAATCTATACCTCTGGTCCAGACCATTCGCGTTCTGGGAATGCTAATGAGCCATTCTGGGAGTGCTGGGAAGCCATTCAGCGCCTCCAGGCTACAGCCCATCAAATCAACGGCCTCATCCGTGGCATCACCCCCGCAGCTGTATGAAAGACAGCGACTTCAGTAGGCTCACGCGAGCTTTCGTCATTAGCAGGATAGTCTACTCATACCCCTATCACCTTCCCCGAAAGGAAGAGGAAGCATTATGTGAACAACATTATGCGTTCAATGTACAAAGCGAAACTGGGGCTGCCCCGTACGCCAGCACAAAGCGTCTCCTCCAACTCGGCATCTGCAACACGCTCATATAACTCATAATATTAGCACAAGACTGTCCAAATCCACCGCCTCTCCCGCACCAAACACGGCCGGCTCATACTTGACCTTCTGAACATCAACCTCATCGATGACGTCTGCCCCGTGGCCTCCTTCTAATAGGAGGCCATAGCAGCCTTGTCATCAAACCAAGCCCCAAAAACACGCTACACTCCGCAAGTTCAATACCTAAGCACTGGATGCCACATGCCTTACCGATGAGCACACGGCACAGCAAAATGCAACAACGCCACAATCCACTCTCGTCACCACCGCCGCAGTACGAGCCCACACTCCCGCCGCGGCGGAAGAAACCGCCATTGCGCTGAACATCGCAGACTCACGCATGCGCACAGACATAAGCGACCCCAAAAAAGCAATATAAAAGTCCTCGGCAGGTTTTTTCTGGCACCCCCTTAACGCATTCTTCGCGGCTACACACGCGACCATAAGATAATCCGAGTGAGGGTACTCGCCCACGCGAGAAACGGGAAACGGACGAGTAGACCGGTTAGCCTGAGGCCTAACGAAGCGGGCGGCCGGCCCAACGCATCCCGACGCCCTTACCGAAGCTCCCCAGACCTTTGTCGAAATTACTAACGAACAGACAGAGACGAGACACCAATTCCCGTGTCTCTACCTTCATTTAAACAGAGTGCAAGTCACCATGCTCCGCTAGTTCCAGACACTCTCCATCCTTAGCTTTTATAGACTATCACTCATCACAGGCGGGGAATACGACAACCTACGCTACAATTGTAACCAGAAAGAAATCGCCACTCAGGCGTATATCCTCTCGGGTTGCGTGAGCAACCTGCCCCGACGAACATTTTTGCCAGCTCCCTCCAAGGAGGGATAGAACCAGCACGTCAGACGACCAGACAAGACCACCCAACTAACACTTTTTTCGTGTGCTCAGAAAGTCACCCCACCTAGAGGCCCCACCAGGCCTACCTGCCCTATATGGCAATAAAGCTGTTTTCTACCTCTTCTGGACACCTACACGAAGCTGCACAGGTAGTCACCATATACACGCCATCATCGACACAGAAGCCCGGGTTGTTTTTTCAGATTCCAAAAGTGCCATCCTAAATTTTACATGAGTCCAAGTTCACGACCCTGCTTTTCTCATGTTCTACTCGCCCCTTGCACCCTCGACACGTCAAGTAGAGCAGTTTTCGATGCCCGAGAACTGCGGAAATCCTGGAAACAATGCTCAATTTGTAGAACCTATGTTCTCTAAAACTCGGCTCTTGTGGCCTTCCCGCCAGGAATCATAAAGGAGCGCACTTCGCATTAGTTCCATGCCTCCTCGTAGAACTACCTTAGCAATCAGCAGACGATCCTTTAGCGAAAATTACACAGTCTCCCCTCTCCTCTCATAGGTTCTCATTATCATCCAGTTTTTCTCACTTCACCTGTACTCTGTTCTGAACCGCATCAAAGCTGAGCACGCCACACCACTAAGCCACAGCGGCGGGTAAAACCCGACCGCGGCGGCAGCGTTTCTACGGAGGCGAAATGCGAAAGGTGCCCGTGTTCTGTGCGATATCACTGCACGTTAAGCATCCCGAGGTGGTCGAAATTAATCCAGGCACCTCCACTACGGCACCTCTTCCTTTCGTTCCTCCTCTTACACCTTCCTCCCTTTCCTCATGCCGCGGTTGAGGTGTCCCCCGAGAAGTGAGAATTACAACGCCATTTTCTTTATTATTATTATTATTATTATTTTCTTTCACCAAAAGTCACTATTAAATGAACATGCTCTAACGGCACGCAGTGCACGAACCTGTAGCATTTCTAAATTAAATCGATTTTGGGGGAACGAAATGGCGCAGTACCTGTCTCACATATCGGCCGACATCTGAACCGCGCTGTAAGGGAAGGAATGAAGGAGAGACTAAGAGAAGAAAGGAATAAAGAGATGCCGTA